>NDXB01010472.1:49603-65164 GCA_002631895.1 Agapornis roseicollis
TTTTTTTTTTTTTTTTTTTTTTTTTTAAGCAAACATCTCTGAGGAACTTTTTATCTTTTCTTTTGCCTTCCAACTGTGAGATTTCAGGCTACCATCCCTAATGTTTTACAGCCATTTCCCATCACCATCACTCAGCACACTATCTTCATTTGAGTGTCTCTGCTTTCATTTTAAATCTTCTAGCGGGTAAACTTGCCGTAAGGTTTAATATGAGAGAAAACCAAAGTGCCCCGATCACTTTCCCATCAACACACTATTACAGCATTGCTTCCAGTGAGGATGCAATTCCCTTGAACTAGAAAAAAAAGCGAGCCCCGTACCCTGAAAAAAAGATTTCAGCAAATGTATGAGGAGACTCCTGAGGTGGGCAAGTTTTTTTCTGGCCAGCTTTGAGTATAAAGGAATTACTTGATTATTGTTAATTTTTTAATAGGGAAGGAGGAGGATTTTTCCCCATAAGGGAAACATGGAGTTGCTGCTGCTTCCCGCTCTGCTCCAACCTCCTGCTGAGATTTCTCTGAATTGGGGGGGGATGGGTGGGGAATCACATTAATCATCAACCATTTTAGCATGGGTGATTTTGGGACTAGATGAAAAGCACACAATTTCTACCAGAGATGAAACAGCACAATATCAAATATAAAGAATCTGCCTGGTGTGTCACCACTGCCATCCCAGCACAAACAACCCAGCAGGTTTCGTTAAGATGAAATCAAGTATTCCGCTATAGCAAGAAGATGCCACAGTAGTGGGATGACTCTCAACAGTCCAGGATCCCATTGCATTTCATTGCTTTGCTAACAACACCTGTAATTTCAGCTGCAGACTTGTACTTGGCATTTTCACCATTTTGAAGCAATGGGTTTGTCAGTTTTCAAGCAACAGAACAGGGAAATTAGTTATTAGAGCTTCTTCCAGCTTGCAAAACCAAGTAATATAAAAAAAGAAAAATGCAAAGGGATGTTTCACCCAACCTCCACAGGCACCCATGACCTCAGGCAGCCAGTGCTTGGCTTGATGCTGTTTAGCACCAGGGTTTTGAGCATCTCTATAGAACTAAGAGAAACATATCACAGCCCTTAATTGGGATAACTCACAGGCCTGAAGGTAAAGCCAGGGTGAAGACAGGCTTATTTTACCACAGAATAAACCAGGTGAGGAAAGGAGCTGAGCTGTGCTAAAATAAGGAACAGTGCTAGCGGCAGGGTTGTCTGGATGTATAAATAGCTAAAGCAGAAAAGCATCACCATCATCCATGAAAAGAGAAGAAAGCAAAGGAAAAAAAAAAAAAAGAAGAAGGAAAGAAAAAAAAGAGGAAAAAAAACACTCTTTAACTCTAAAAAGGAAAAAGGGGCAACTGGAACNAAAGCAGAAAAGCATCACCATCATCCATGAAAAGAGAAGAAAGCAAAGGAAAAAAAAAAAAAGGAGAAGGAAAGAAAAAAAAGAGGAAAAAAAGCACTCTTTAACTCTATCAAGGAAAATGTGGCATCTTGCACTGCTTCCAATCAGAGGACCCAAGAGAGCATAGTGGCCAAAAGAGCCCTGTGGCTGCACACATTGTCATCCAGCTCCTGTCATCCCTCTGTCCTGCCCATCAACAACCACACTGGGTGTGAGGACACTGGTACTGGGGCCAATCAACCCACCTGGGACCACCAGCACAACCTTAATGGTGCAGGCAAGGAGAGGATGAGAAGGCAGCCCAGCATGGAAACCACTGCTGGCGTGAAGTCACCCCAAACGCTCCTCAACCCCCGAGAGCCGGGAACTTCTCTCCCTACCTTAAAATCTGGCCAAAGGTGTAATGGAGGAGCGTTGCTGGTTTGGCACATCCGGAGTCACACATAGAAGTGAGCACAGAGAGAAGAATGTGATTGAGGGGTGTGGGAGCCTGGTTCAGGCATATTATAAGGGGAAAATACCACCTATACCCACTGTAGATTTGGGGGGATTTTTGGTATATTTTAGCCTAAAGAGTTCCCAGAACCACCTTGAAAACTTCCCCATCCTCTCACATGACCCTCAGTGCAAACAGCTCCCACAGAGACATCTCCTGAAGAGTCAGCTAACTTAAAGCAGACCTTGGGCAAACACCCTATAACATAGTGGTTTGCAAGAAATTCTGATCGGTCTTATTGCTTTCAAGACACTGACTGAAATCACCGATACCAGCTCCATTTATTTTTTCCCCAAGTGCTTTTACTCTGTATTCTCCAACACTGTAACTCCCTGCACATCACACTGCAATTCCCCATTAAGCCCCAGCAGCTTATTTCTAGCTTTACTCGAGTTTTTTGCAAGCTGTTCGCCCTCGACTGGAAAGCAAACGTGCTGTTATCCCTCCCTCCTGGCTGATCCTCAGGTATGACTGACATATCAGCTGCAAAGGATTTTCCACATCATGGGTTCCCTCTTAAAATCACAGCAGACGATTGCTGCCTGCAATTGGTTTGTGGCTTGTGCACACACCAAGCTGTTCCAGCAGAGCTGTTCAGGCTCCTGCTCCTGAATATCCACAGGCGAGCATGTTTACTCTGGAATAATATTGTTTTGTTTCAATTTGCCTTGTGGGTATCTCACAATGACATAAAACAGATTAAAAATTAATTCTCCACTCCAGATTAGTAATATCTACATGCATGCATCCATTTAGGACCAGCTATTTCACATTGAATTCATATTGTGTTTTAATTTCAGTAGCACATCTGACCACATCTTTAGCAGCCACTTCTTAAAGGCTGTAGTGCTTAAGAGCAGCGAAGCTAATGAGTTCTTGCAAATAGCTTTTTTCTTCGAGAACTAGTAGCACTTTAAACCAGGTAGGCAAACATGAGGTATGCTGAGTGAGAGCATTACAACAGCAGCCCAAAAAGCTCTTCCCAGCACACCATCCAAGGAGCTGTTGGCAGCAGCATGAGGCAGGTGTGTGTCACTGGAGAAAAACCTCACTTGGATGTGATTTCAGTGGTGAAGGACAGAGCAACACACCTTCCCGGAGATTTAGAGTCACTCAAGGACTTGAAGAGCATAGCTCTCAGAGGAGGGACACCTTCCCCATCACAATGCTTTAGTGTCAAGATTTGCTGGCTGTATCCAAATTCCCCCATACTCTTGCCCAACCCCCTTCTACACAGCATCCTCTTACTCATCAAGTAGGAGAGTTTGCAAAACAGAAAGTCACTGCCTTGAGTTAATCTGTGATGAAAACCCCACTTGCAACTCTATGGATGCTGTCCATGCCTTCCCATGTCAAACCTGCACTCAACAGAGGTCTTTCACTTCCAACAGTCATCATCGTAAAGGCAAAATGTACTGAGAGCTGCTGTAAAACAGAAGTTAAAAGTCTTCACCAGCTATCTGCTCTTCACAAAATCTGTTTCAAAGAGCATCAGACACCAAGATCAAAGCACATGTGAAAGTCCCTATGGAACTCAGCAACTCCAGGAGGGGCTTCCAAGTGCCTCAGCAGATATTTCCCTTGGCTTCTGGAAATAGGGCTGAGTCAATACCAAGTGCTTTCGGGAAATCCCTCCTTGCAAACTGTCCGCCTGAGGGATGGCAAGAACAGAGAACACCGCAGCAGTGCTAGAAAGTGACTCTTTCTCATGCATTTCAATGCACTGGGAAGCCCGATGAATCCACAAAAGTTTTCTGGAGCACAACAGGAATCCTAAACTCAGAGCATCCTCGGTAGGAGAGTAAGGACTGACAAATACTTGTTTTCAGAGGTGTCATCTGCATCGGCCAGATGTGCCTTCCAGGTATTTTGCCCTATCGCATTATCGTAGGATAGGAAGTTTTTATCTTCTGATTCTTATTTCCATTTTCCACTTAGAGATGAAGGACACAACTTCTCCACAGTTTCTCAGCTTTGAACTCAAACACCAGAGAGGGTATTTGGTTTCATTACAGTCAGATTTCTTGATCCCCTTCCTTCAGCAGACCTTTGTAGCAAAAAAAGTCTATGTCAGTAGCAACAGCCTCTGCCATATCATGGGTATCCCCGCAGGATTTGGAATTGATGTAACCAGTATCATTCTGCTCCTCAGCCAACTCTGCTGTTTCCAGCAATCTCAGAGGTTTAAGTAGACTTTTTTCTTGGAACAGATTTTAAGCCCAGTAGAAAAAAAGATAGGCTGTGGCTATCAGAAGATAAAGGTCCTCTGTCCAGATGATGTAGAAGGGTAAATTAATGGAACACAGTCCTCATCAACAACCTTAACATCTACAAAATCTCAATCCCATGACGCCAAGATTGTGCTGGGTGACTCCTTTTGTCATCCATCTGCTTCCCTGAGTGGTCAACCTATAGCTGGTATCACACAGCATCTTTCAAGCACACAAATGCATCATAAATCCTGCTGAAGACAGTATCTCTCCAACTCTGTTTAACCAGGGGATGGCTGCAGTTTAGCCCCGTTTTAAAAATGCAGTTACCAGAAAGAAAGTGAGAAATTCACATCCTGTCCTCCAAAAATGAGACATTTTGGAGAATAAAGCACATGGCTTGGGTAGAAACTGGCTTCACTTAATCATGAAGCATTTCTCCCACTTGGCCTTGTAAAATACTATGGTTAATCCAGCCCTGTTGTGAGTGGGGCTTTTTTTTTTTACTATAATGAATCAGGTGGAAACCAGTAATTTCCTCCAGACGAGGCTAATTTAAGAGGGAGCTGTGGCAAAGGAAGCTCCAGTGGAGCAGATTGGGATTTCTTCCCAATATATCCCTCTCTATGAAGGTGGACACTTGTCACAGGTTTTTCCACATGGGCATTTCAGGGGATAAAGATTGTTCCTTGCCTGCTACAAGGAGACAAGCAGACCACGACCTACCATCATTCACGCAAGTGGCATTTTCAATGGCTGCCTCATTTCACACAGCCTTGAGCCCAGCTCTGCCATATCCCCTGGGTAAACCACATCACACATGCATACGTGAATAAGATAACAGAATGGGACAGAAAAGGAGATGAATAGGTGAGTAATTATATGTTGGGTTTTTTTTTTTCCCCTATCCAAAACAAGCCACCTCCATCATTAGTGGTGGGTAAGGATGAGGATGTACTTTACATTCTCCACTGAACAATTGCTCTGCTTTAAGAGGATGACCGGTTCAGAAGGTGAAAGAGATACAGTCCTTGTGAAAGAGATACTGTCCTTGAAGCACTGGTTGCAATGATGTGTACTTGTGAGACAAGGCCTACCTTAAAAGATACCTTAACAACAGAAACCCAGCTGGTAACATGCAGTGCACAACCAGATTTCCATGATGGGACAAAATCCAACAGAGGATGCCACATCTAAGATTTTTGTATCAATTTGAATAGTCAGAAGCAAGCCCCTGTTTGCAGGATTTCCCCAAAAAAGCAGAAAATTTGCCAGGTTTCTGGCTCCCTTTAGTTAATGCAGCATCTCTGCTCCAAAGCCAGATTAACTTCTAGTTTTTTTGTTAACCTTAAAACATTCATGAACACAAGCATCCACTCTATTTCATTTATAACTTAGTTAAATTGAGAGCCACTGGCCAAACAATAGCCATTAGGATTTTAGTGCTCAATGCGTGGCTAATCTTTCTGCGTATTATGAAATACAGACAAATCATTGGCATGCACTTCTTTTAAATACAATTTCCTTCACCTTCCACACTTTTTTTTTCCCCCTCCTGGAACTAAATAGCAGCGGCAGGTACTATTACAAGCAGCATTTTCCATTCAGCAGTCAATGGCTCGGTGCTGCATTAGTTCACCCTCCACCACTAACACAGCTGGCTAAGCTTGCAGATCCCAGCTGCAGCAGGATTGTATGGCATGATACACCTCTATGAGGGGTCACAAGTGCAGGGTATACATCCCTTAACATAAATCACAATGCAGAAAGATTTCCACTGTTTTTTCCTTCTACTGCTATTTTTCATCCTTTTTGTTGTAGTTGTAGTTTTCAAAATGGGATGATGTCAATGTAAAGCACCTACTCTTTATAGAAAAGCCTCATCCTATGCTTATGGAGAGCCTCCATACATTAAGCAATGTAGACTAAGCCACAACAATCATGGGAGGAATTAATGCAAAGGCAAATCATATATATCCATACTAGGGGCAGAAGAAGCCCAGACAGAAGCAGCACATCTGCTCCTACCATCCTCAGTGTATTCCTCAAACAATGGGAAGAAAAGCCTGGAGAAGCACTGACCCTCACTTCATTCAAAGAGTGCCCCTGCTCAATTCATGAAAGTTTGCCTTTCCTTTTCAAGTGAAAAGGCCAGAAGAATACTTGGGAAACCAAAAGATCGCTTGGAAAAGAAAAGAAAAGGGAAAAAGAAAAAAAGAGGGGAAAAAAAATAATTTTAACTGCGGGAGGTTTCGAACTATCAAACCCCATAAGCTTTGTTTAAAAGATTTACAGCAAACTAGTATGCTGGGGATTTAATTTTTTTCTTTCTGGGTTTTTAAGGAAGAAAGTAAACATAGTTTTTTAATCCTTCCACAAAGAGATTTACAACCCTAATGTGCTGAAGCATAAACTGATACAGTGACAAACCCCCTTTCTCCTTAAATGTGCTAATAAGGTTGATCCTTTCTCCAAAGCTTTGTTCTTGGGAGGTTTCTGCAATGAGTTCAAGTCTTTCACGGGCACAGAGCCCTGCTCATGTGGAAATCATTGGGCTGAATACATTCACTGCCTCATCTGCCCCTCAGCATCAGGTCTCAATTGGGATTTGGGGTGCTAGGCAAATGACTGGCCAGCAATGCAGGGGGAAAAAAAAGGGGGAAAAAAAGGGGAAAAAATACCCAAAAGAAATAAAAAGAGGGGAGGGGGTAGAGGGTTACTTTTACAATGCAAAGTGAAGCGTGATTTAAAATAATCTATCTGGGAGAGGGAGCAGCTAGCACGGGGCATGCCAGTGCTTGCATGCAGCTTCCCAGCACCTTCATGATATTGAGCAGCAGTATCCACCTGTGGTGTTAATATATCTGGCAAGGAAGCCCTACCCTACACCACGAAACTATCAAGGCAACAACAGTCCCACATTATGGGTTTAAGAATGGAAACACTAGCTGAAATTACCTGCATGGACAAAAGACCCTAAAATAGAAGGTTAAGCCAAATGCAAGAAATCCCATCCCACTGAGACATGCATGGGAATGGTTTGACTTTTCAAAAGCAGTGAACTGATCAAAGGCACGCATGGTAACAGGAAGACAGTCAATTTGTGGCATCAATATCCATTTTACCTGTTAACAGGGTGAACAGGGTGCTTTGCTCAATGAGGAAGGTTCAGTGTCATGGATTGATTCCCGCACAAAGTTAGGCTGAGACACCTCTCCTCACCTTATGCTCTGTGAAGCAGCAAATCATCATGCTGATGAGTGGCCTCAAGGATGCTCCATCCTGCAGCTACTAAAGTCCAACTTATACCAGCAACCTCCAGATTTTCTACTTTTACAGGTAACTGCAAATCAAACCAACAGCCTCCTCCAACCCAACTTGCAAATAGCTGCCAAGAAGTCACTACACAACCATCCTTGGATGCAAAAGAAGGTCAACTGGGACTTCGGCTCTTCTAACACTCCATGACCACCACAGCATCACTTTGAAGACAGATGAAGTTTAAAAACAAACAAAATCCCCACGACTCACAGCTGCTCTCCTGTATCCAGGCTGTGGCCAAGGAAGGATTCCTCCTACAGTATTTTTAGCTGAACACGTGCTACGTTTATTTCTTGAAGAGAAACCTCCTCAAGGCTGTGGTGATGAACACTTGTGAGAAGACATTTAACTCTCTCCCACTGAAAAGTCCATGAGACAAATGTGAGGATACACGACCCTACAGACATTTTATAGGAAGACAGGGATTTTCATTAATACCCCACTGGTTTCAGCTCTTGCCAAAGCCTTCTCCTCCATCCCTGAACCAAGAGGCACCTCCAAACCCCTTTTACTAATCTGAGCACCCAGTGGCCAATTCACACCTATAATCCAAGGAGGAAAATGTGTATTGGACAGTACTTTCCATGTACTTCACAAGCAGGATCACTGCCATAACATAGCAGGGCTGATATAAACACACCAATCAATCCCTGCTAAAAACTTATCAAGTGTATGAACCTGTGACTGCTCCCGGCCCAAGGAACCTGAAAATCTTTCCAGTATTTAAAATTAAGCTGCCCAGGGATGGAGGAGGAATGCTTCTCACCACCCAGCCTACTGCTTCCCCTTAGCTGCTGTATGGTGCAGGAAATGGTCCCTGGGAAGGGGCTGTAACCCCTTTAAATCTCCCTCCCCAGCCAGGCTCCTCCATCCAAGCTGGACACCACACCCTATGGCCATCCTGTGTTTGCTGCTTACTGATGGTTAGAGGAGTATTTATGACAGAAGTCTTCCTCCATAAAATAAACATGAACGACTCGGCAGCACAAGCACAGGCTGGACATGCAAGGCCGAGTATAAATAACCTGCTTACCCTTAAAACCTTTTTCCAACTCACCTATGCCAAGTGTTTCTGCAGAATCCCCGTCTTAATTTAGAAATCAAATGTATTTTGAACAGGAGCTGGCACTGAGCGTTCCTTGCCTCCGGGTGAGCAAACGGGCCACACCAGCGCCACTGACAAGCAAACAATCCAGTTCCTTCCATCTCATGGTATCACTTACCCAGCAGGAAGATATTGCAGAGGAATGGTAAGGAATAAAATCAGAAATGATGCAGAGCCTACTATTCAGATGTGCCTTCTCCTTCCTTTTAAACGGGATGTGAGCAGCCTGGGAAGGCAAAGCCCAACCTGGGGTGCTGGGATCTGCAGAAGTGGCATTCTGACCCCCTGGCAGCACTCAGACGAGCTGGCCAAAAGGGATTTGTGACTTTGCGCCAAATCTGGCCATGTGCGTGCCAACTGCCTCCGAAGTCTGTTGCAAGTTCAGATATATTCAAGGCTCTTAAGGACAGGAGTTCAGCTAATCTAAGCTCATTTCACCGAGCACCACCCTACTGAACTCTGGATGATGACTCCATGGCACCACAGCACAAGTCTCACATTCACCCCTTAGCAGGTGCCCTTCATTTTTCAATTGTTCCCTTTCTTCTGCTTGAAGCTCAAAGCAGCAGCCTCTGGCCAGAAATGCTTTGTTACAGAAAAAACAGCAGAGCGCATCTGGAGCCCCACACATTCTCTTCACAAGGCTGTTCGGCTGTGAAATGTGGTCCCTGCTCGACTGAGTCAAGAACAGCTCCTCACCCATGAGCTGGCACTGAGCTCCTTCACCGCTCCTGGCAGAGCCAGCCCAGCTCAGCCCCTCCTTGCGTCATCATTCCGGGGCAATGGGGCAATGGGGACAATGAGCCAGGCAAAGTTGATAGAGGGGCAGGTCATCAAGGCATGCCTGAATTTTTACCTCTGGTTAGCAAAAGGTAGAAGGCCAAAACTCGATTTATACAAGCTGGAATTCCGTTTACTTATGCAATAGGAGATGAAGAGGACGAGATTATCACAAGATAATCACTCCCTTGATTAATTATAAAGCAAAGCCAGCTGCTTCCAATTCCTGCATGGTACAGGCTGCTTCCCAAGGAAGCAGCCAGCACAGGAAAGTTTCAATTCTCAACTGTTAAATTCTAAACTTCAGAAAATAATGCCACTCGCTATCTGCCCCCCAAAAGTGCTCAATGCTTTAAGAGAACAGGTCGCTGCTTAAAAATGAAAAAAACAAAACCAAACCCATTCATTCAAGATTCATCTGTGCTCAATTAAAGAGCACAGGAGCAGCTGATGAAAACATTTACAAGATACTATCAAATCTTACAAGGTGGGGAAGCCAAGAGGAATCCAGATACTCAGATTTTGCCAGGATTGATTTTTACTCCACGTGCACAAAAAAAAAAGAAAGGAGCTGTAGAAGGTTGTTTTCCCTGAACAGAATTGGTAAGTGCAGCTATCAATAACCATTGCAATAAATAAAACATTTTCAGGAAAGAAAATACCTACATCATCATAAATTCAATGAAAGTCATCTTTCCTGGTACGGGCTGTGCTAGCACTAGGTACATGGCCTGGTACAAATTATTCAAATAGAAAAGTACTCTAGGTCTTATAGTCCAGAGGGACAAATGGGAATTACAATTGTAAGAGCAATGAAAAAGAGACAACCTAGATGGGTCCAGAGTCATCCTCATGTCCCGCAATATGGGTATGAGTAGAGAAACCACCGAACCTGCTACATTTCCTCCTATTGAGGGAGAGTGGCAATTCCCCAGAAGTGATCCCAGAAGGGAAAAATCCCCATTTTCTTCATTCCCCAGCACAAACCCCAGTGACCAGCTATGATGCCAGTGGGCAGCGCATCCCTGGAACAGCCCAGGGGGCTGACCACATCCTCTTCTCCTGCTGGGCATCACTGCTGCCCCTCAAGCCGCTGGGGAGAAATGCTCCTGGAGGGGACAATTTAAGCATATTTTTGTGATTGTGAACTCACTAAGGAGGCTACATGACACTTGTATGAAAGGGAACCTGTGCCGCGGAGCTGCTGCAGCAGGGATCAGGTGAGAGCCATGCAAGCATTCACCCTCGTGTTTCCCTAGCAACTCAAGCTCCTGCTTCCCCTTACATGTTCCCTTCCTCTCACTTCAAAGTAGGCCAAGACTCTCTCCATCACTCAGCCACATAAACCAGAGATTAGGGGAATTCAGTGAGCCCTATTTTCATTTCATACAGAGTTTGATGGATGCAGTCACATTAAACCCTGTCTCTGCACATGCACTCAAGCTCCCCTGCAAACACAGGAGGGACCATTTTGAGAAAGGGTGTCTCAGCATCCTCAGCATCACACCTGAAGCCTCTTGGCACCTGGTGAAAAAACAACGATGAGGATGTAGGACCAAACTCTAACACCTGCTCACAAACTTGGAGGTGCCTGGGTAGATACCAACTAAACCCAACAATCACTCAAGGGGTCTGAACTTCCTTTGGAAAACCAGCTCTAAGGCTGAGACCTGCCAAGATATTGAGATGGTATTATATTTTTATGGCTGAGATCTATACACACTACAATGCTGGGCAATTTGGGGCTCTGTGCGCACGTGCTTTGCCAACCAAAAAGCCTTGTCATGGGCTCAATAATATGCACTAGAAATTCAGCTGCCATGGCTAAAAACCACGTATGGCCAGCAAAAGAAAGCACTCCTGTGGCGAAGGAGAGGCTGTCAACAAGGTGCATTTGAGTGGAGCTTCTCAGTTTATCTCCTCAACTGCACAAAATCCATTACAGCCAGAGATGAAGCCAAAACACCACTTTAAAAAAACCCCACACACAGAGAAAAAGGCAGCACCTGTAAATGTAAACAGTACTGCACCAGCGCTGGGATGCCACAGTGGTCAGAGGCTTGCTGAATAGGTCACTGAGGGGTTGACTCAGGGGGAAATCCCTTTTGCTGCTCTATCTCACAGCTGAGATTTTCACCCCAAACCCCCAAACAGTCCAGATGGGAGAAAACACCTAGTCAAGATGATGGCAGAAACACAACTCTTTCAACCCTGCAGCCTCCTCTCACAATAGCTGTAGAAGCACACACTGCTTTTGAGAACTTCATCCACTGAGAGGGCAGCAATGTCAAAAGGCTGAATAGAAGCAGAGCAGGCAGACAAGTAACGTTATTGCCTAACATCTCCATTAGCAAACACTTGGATAAGAATGGCTCATGGAAGAGAAGCACAAGCTTTGAGAAACAATTCAAATCATTTTTCAACAAAATTGTTAAAACCAGGAACATTTATTTTCATCTGCATCTAGATATAGAAATATTAATGATAAACAACTGTGTCCTTAAGTGATAGAAAAGCAGAACATGATAGAAATCGCTCTTCTTCTACCCTACATCTACATATGTCCCCTCAAAAATAGGCTGTTGAACATCTGGTGAATGTTATTAAAAACCGTGATTCAGAAAGCATTTAGGCAACATACTTTAGTCCATACCCTTCAGCAAAGGCCTTAACTATGACATTAAAATAATATATATAAATATATGAAGGGTCTAAACTAGAATCACAAGATGTGCTCCACTGAACAGGGGCCAAAATTAACACAAGAAGACTTCAATCTGAATTTCACGTTCATTCAGTGAATTGATCTGTTTTAACAGTGGGGAAAAAAATGAAGACAGAGAGAAATTTTCCTTTGGAAACATCAACATGCTTGGCTCTACCACCCTGCAAGGCCACCACCTGGCTGCTCAACACACAACCTCAACAACTGCAACTCCAGCTGCAATAAGATGGCAGGCAAAATGTTTTTAAATCAAATTAAAACACTTATGTACCTTCAGTAGCTGGGAGTAAATACATATTTATTTTATATTCACATATTGTATTTATGTGTGCATATGCATATACATGGTATTTTAAAAATTCAATAGTAAACCTTTCACTAACCACAAATCTTCTTTTCTTCCACAAAAATGAAACATTGCCTGGGTTAACTGGCCACAAATCTCTACAAATTTCTTTATTTTTCTTCCCCAAGAGTCAAGTATGGCACAAGGTTGGATATGAGCACTGTGGATCCAACCTGATTTCATCACACATGAATCCTCCTCATGCTGGAGAAAACTTTTCATCAGCCCCATAAGGTTATATAGTAATATAATTAATAGAATGACATATCACACTGTCCTGGGTTCAGCAACAGCAGTCAATTTTTTTGCCTTCTTAGTAGGTGGTGTAGCGCTGTGTTTTGACTCAACTTGGGAACAAAACTGATAACAGGGCTGGTTTTAGTTACTGCTTGAATGTTTTGTTCTGACCAAGGACTTTGTGAGCCTCATGCTCTGTCAGGGAGGAGGGGAGGCCAGGCCGGAAGGAAGCAGGGACAGGACACCTGACCCAAGCTAGCCAAAGAGGTATTCCATACCATAGCACGTCATGCCCGGGATGTAACTGGGAGTTACCCGGAAGGGCGAGTGCTCTTGGGGTGGTTGGAGGAGTTGGTCGGCCAACACTCGGTTGGGTTTGGGTGTCATGAGTTATCTGTCGGTGGTTGGTGAGATGCTGTATTCTCTTCCCTTGTTATTTCCTTTATCATTATTATTATTATTGGTGGTAGCAGCAGTGATTTGCATTATACCTTAGTTACTAAACTGTTCTTATCTCAACCTGTGGGAATTGCATTCTTTTGATTCTGCTCCCCATCCCTCTGGAAGCAGGGGAGGGCAAGAAAGGGGGGTTGAGTGAGTGACTGAGCTGCGTGGCTCGGTTTTAACCACGACAAAATAAGAAGCCTGCTGCTTGGAGAAGAGAAGGTAGCCAAAATGTATCCTAACTCACTGTAACAGATTGAGGAGAAAATATAAACACCTGGCTGAAGCATCCATCTTTGCACTGTCAAATACCCTCAGCTAAGAGGAATCCAGACATCTGCCTGGAAAATATTCTTTCTTCTTTTTTTTTTTAACTTTCTTTCCTCTCAGTGTTTTCGCAGGTAAAAAGTAGCATTTGGGCTGTGTTACAGTTTCAAGCTAACCTAAAAATGAATGAAGGCAGAACTTCAGGACAGGATGGGCTTCCTATTATCAAACATTCTGCAATGAATTTTAGGTATCACCCACTCTTGTCCACCAAGGGTGTCTCTAAATCACAGCCCAATCCAGGTGAGATGCCAATTGCCAGCCAGGCAAAGAAGAGTTTATAAGGAATTTCCAGAAACTGCAGATCACCCATTGAGAGGCAGAATAATCTATAAATCACTCCTTCAGATAAATGAATTCGCTTTTTGAGTAATCTTGACAGCCCAGGTACACAAACACAACTCCCCCCCCAGAAAAATTTAATCCTTTAAACATTCCCAGTAGTGCATGTTAAACAACTATATAATTTAGACTAGAGTTGACAGCAGGGTCATCCTCTTCCCTCTCCCTGGAGACCCCTCTTTTTTCATCTGTGCTATGAGTATGCAGTTTCTCCACGTCCTTCCTTTCTCCCTGCAACCTTCTGCCTTGGAGCTGCCACCATGAAGCCACTGAAGTGACCAACCACCCTGTGTCACCCTGATACCACATCTTTGCACCCCTCCCCTGACCTCATGATAAAGCCAACTTTTCTGTTGCTTTGCAATGCTCTTGCACAAAGAGCTGGTGGAAATGGCAAGGAGAAACCACCATGAGGTCCATCAGAACATCGCTCCTACTACCCCTTACAAAAAAGCACTGAACATTTCAGGCAATGTATTAAATCCGCAGCTAATATACACAACAGCTCCAGGTTATCTGCTACTTTATAACAACAGAGCATGGGATGCTCTGGCACTGCTCCCACTCTTTGAGCATAACTAACCTCCAAGACTGCTCTGACTGTCAGGAGGCTGATTACATGAAATAAAACACTGCATTTGTCTATTAATTAATATTGACTTCACTGCTTGACCTCCGAACATGTAGAAATTTATAGGATCACTCTGCAGGTTTATTAGGGCACTATTAATAATCTGAGAAGTATTTGAAGTCAGTCACCTTAAGGAACTAAAAAGAGCTCTTTGGTATGATGCACAGACATCATATCAGGCTACTTTTGGCTTGAAAAAGCATTTGGCTAATTTTCAATTTGTCAAGTGAGTCCCTGACAATTTGGTAACATATGACAGTGCAGATCTTTAGGAACCTCCAGCAAGCTTTTTCTCAGCCATGGCCAGCCACAACAGCATGGCACGAGAATTTTACAAGGAGCAATATAATAACCAGATGGAGCAGAGCAATCACCTAGGCTATTTTGGTAGATGCACTACAGATGAACATGATACAGAAGCCAATTAAGTCCAATATATCTGACATGCAAAAGAGTTTTAAACTGAAAGAAATCTCACTAATGAGCTGAACTATCTGACAAAAGTCTGAAGCAATTCAGAAGATGGTGATGCAGTCATCAAGTATGCAACTTTTTGTGATGTGTTATGGTAAACTGAAGTGGTATTATTATCAGAAATATGACAGGCTGAGAAAGCTGGGGCTGTTCAGCCTGGAGAAAAGAAGGCTGCGTGGAGACCTCATAGCAGCCTTCCAGTATCTGAAGGGGGCCTATCGGGATATCAGAGAGGGACTCTTCATTAGGAACTGGAGTGATAGGACAAGAGCTAATGGGGAACAGGGGAAGTTCAGGTTGGATATAAGGAAGAAATTCTTTACTGTGTGGGTGGTGANATCAGAGAGGGACTCTTCATTAGGAACTGGAGTGATAGGACAAGAGGTAATGGGGAACAGGGGAAGTTCAGGTTGGATATAAGGAAGAAATTCTTTACTGTGTGGGTGGTGAGGCACTGGAATGGGTTGCCCAGGGAAGCTGCGAATGCTCCATCCCCGGCAGTGTTCAAGACGAGGTTGGACAGAGCCTTGTGGGACATGGTTTAGTGTGAGGTGTCCGTGCCCATGGCAGGGGGGTTGGAACTAGATGATCTCAAGGTCCTTTCCAACCCTAACTATTCTATGGTTCTATGAAGTTTAATTTTTTTCCTTTCCATATTTTCCCCCAAATACTGGGACTTTTAAATACACAATATTCCTTTTTTTTTTTTTTGAAAAAAA
>NDXB01010473.1:0-22454 GCA_002631895.1 Agapornis roseicollis
CACTGGCCTCCAGCCGGACACTGAGCCATTGACCACAACTCTTTGCATGCAGTCATCCAACCAATGGTCCACCTATCGAATTGATGTCTCTCCAATTTAGAGACAAGGATGTCGTGTGGGACAGCGTCGAACACTTTGCACAAGTCCAGGTAGAATGATCCATAAGAGAGCTATCTAAAGGGATATGTTGAAGCTGACTTCAAATAACTTGTGTTAACCTACCAGTCGATTTGGCAAAAGATTTCAACATACTGACAGTACAAATACCTAGCTGCATACAGACATTGCTTCAGAAAGACTATGGTTAGTGGGTTAGTGAATAATTTCTTTTGCATTTGAGAATTCTGCTCTAGTGAAGAGACAGGAAAACCTAAAAAGAAAGTGGGTTTTGCAACATAGGTTTTTAAATTCACTCATGGCCTTACAGAAATACTTCTCATAATCATCAGTGCAGCTATAAAGACGGTAATTTGAACAGACTACTCTTCCTGGATCATCAAGTAGTAGACCTCTAGAAATAACAATACATTGCAAACAATGTTTAAGTGAAATTACAGTATCAGAAAATACCTTTCCTATTGATGTTTTTTGCTTCTCTGCTGTAGGGATTGAAAAACATATCAAATAAAATTATTTAAGGAATTTGCAATATTGATCAGTTTCTCTCTTTTAATGCAGCTTATGCCAACAAAACTGCGGACAAGCCAAATCTTTCTCACTACCTATCACCATCTATAAGAAGTCATGGCATGCAGGACTTTAAATGAATGCCCTAAATGCTTAACCAGGCACATCGTCAGAGGTTCTTGTTGTGGACATATCTCTGACTTGAAGCAAGCAGCAAGTCTTTAGACATGTACCATTTGTTACAAATTATGCAGCTATGCCAAATGCTTTAATACCTCTGATATCCTTTGAAGCATAAAACATTATGCCAAGGGCTACCCACCTGAGTGGTGTAGATCTCAAAATTAATTGAATTTGTTGATGCACTTATAAAATATAAAATTCTTTTGTTTATACAGACAGCTACTAACTCCTGATTCTCTCAATATTGGCTGTACTTACACTGGAGCCTTTATGTTCTGGTTATGATCATAGTGCTTCATCTAATGAGTTTGGTAAGAGCATGGACATGTCTTACAAAGATGCATTCCTTTATATCTAACATACAGCATTTCTACCAAGATAGATGCTTTGTCAAAAGTTACGAAATACACATACATCGCCATTTTATACACAGTCTTCAAGGAGACTTTCGCACATCTATGTGGCCTCCAGGATTAGCTGGAGTGTTCTTACCTTTCATAGTTAAGAGCATTCAAGGGATATTACGTACATCGTGGTATCTGATGAATAGCAAGATGCCTATCCAACCCTGCTTCTATAATACGTATGGTCTCCATACCAATGTCATCTTCCTTGAATAGCTAGTGTCTAACTTTGCTACTGATTAATGAAAGTTGACACTGAATTTTCTTTCCTGAAGAGCCCACAGTAAAAGCAAAGCATTTTGGACTTGGATACTGAAATGCCTTAATGTACAAGACCTCAGACCCACTTCTTGTGAATGTAAAACAAGTCTCCAATGAAGTCTGCGTCTTCATTATTGCTCTCTTTCTTTCCTTCTAACATGTACCTCAGAGTCATACACATCCAACAGGGCAACCCTGTGTGGCCTGAGGAGCAGGAGGCAAGTTTATTGTGGCAGCAGATACAGGATAGAAAAAAATGATAGAATAAATTTTCTGGCATATATTCATTATGCCTTCAGCTTTGAATTGAGTTGTTACAAAATAAATCACCCAACTCTGACTACAAAGATATTTCAATAATTACAGAGATTCTTAGCATTTTTAATATTTGGTGACTGCAGAATCTTATTTATTTAACAGATTCATTTATACTGACATGCAGGTATTAGAAAAGAAATCTTCAGGCAAAGATAATGTTCTATTTTTGCATGGATATTGTGCAGTTAAGGAAAGAGCAATATTTTACTGTTCTTACCACTGAGGCTATTTCTTGGGCAATGACTACCTGTTCCTTTTTATCTTTCCTAGCCATGGCACACTGCAGCAACCGTGGTCACAGATGCTTACTGTCTGATCTACACAAAAAGGAAAGGAAATCAAGGAATGGCAAGTCTACTGATCTTGTGTACACAAGACAACAGAGTGACAAAAAGATGGAGAAATGGAAAAAGTGTTAAATTTAGCATGATTAAGAGAAGAGAGAGAGTAGAGGAAAATGGTCACAATCCTTCGGAAACAGATTTTGCAGGAGGCAGAGAGCAGGTAAGTCTAAATACGTTTTTTCAAAGCTCTCTGTGTCTGCCTTAGCCTTTTTCTAACAATGTATCTACTGAGGTAGCACCTTTTAACAGCAATTTGCACATACGAGTTTCTCCTTCCACAAAGCATGCATAGTGTAAGACCCTGTAAACTCATTTATCTACCCAAAGAGATAGTGTATTTCTACAGATGCACAGAATGTTTTTCCCTACTGTTTTGCCTTAGCTAACTTATATTTTCTGGAGTGATTTTTGTAACATTTCTTGATTATGTAAAAGGCTTTGCAGAATTCAATAAAGTCCCTGTGTATGATATATTTAAACCTTTCACATATATGAATTTCCCTACTCCTGCCCTAAGAGGGCATCAATTTTGTTCACAAATCTGCACCCATTTCACTCATTTGAATTGTAGGGCATCCCTGACTATTGTCTTCCTGATCAGAGGATGGAACGCACTATCACTATTTTTTTTACTACTCAAAATGTCTTAGTGTTTCTCTGTTTACTTTGCTGTGAAAGAATCTGCATAACAATGCAGGGGGTATAATTCTCACATGAGGCAAATATTACCAATCAAGCATCCAGGTTTTGAGTATTGTTAATGTGCAATCTAAAAGCACCCTACTTGGTTGGGTATAAATGAGCCTTTCTTTAGTTAAGCATCCGGTGAAAGGCTTCATATATAGACAAAGCATGGGTGTATGTATATGCTAAATCTTTTGGACAGACAAGAATATTTGTAGCACTGTTGTTTTCTATATTTGCCCTTAAAGAAAAGAAAAGAAAGCCCAGTGTTTCTAAAAATGTAGGTTTCTTGGACCTACCCATCACATCATCCTAATATTAGTAAGTCTCCCATGGTGATCATCTGTCTTTGCTACATCACAAAAAAAACCTGCCTTCTGTTAGGTGCAGTCTGAAGTAGAGAATAGCCTGATCAGTCACATTAATGACCTGAAGACAAATAGCTACCTTCAAATATTTAAACTCATCAATAAATGCCTGTGTATTTCTAACTCATATAAGGCAGACAGTTTATAGTTGTTGCACATAACTCCTTCACAATAATCCTGATCATTTTTCCTATGGATTTCTCTCTGCAGAAAAGGTTACCAGAGGAGAATGGTGAGCTTTCAGATGAAAACAGATGAGTATATTTCACTGTGCCAAAAGAAATGCTTATTACATGTTCCACTCTTACAGTTGTGGGACAATTTCTCCATTTCAGGCTCTTGAAAGTTATTACTCCCAAATCCTGTTGAAATTGCTGGCTGTTCCTGTTCTGCATCACTACTGAGCCCCACCATTTCATGCAGTTGTCTCTGCTCAGCTTCAGATGTGCACGTGTTCCCATCCCTGAAGATATACAAATAGCATCAGGAACCTCCAAGTGGTCTTCAGTGCTTCTTGCCTGATGCCTAACAGTCCTTTGAAATAGAGCTCACTTCGAAAGTTGTGATGAAATGAAATAAATTGTGGGAAATACTCCACTGCCTTCTGGTGGGATCTTTCACAAGAACCAGCATGAAAAAAAAACAGAGGGGCAAAGCCATAAACTGTGGAATCTTCCAAGAATGCAAAGCAGCAGTGTTGTAACAGCTGTGTAGACATAGCGATTCCAGAACAGTGTGTAGACATGATTTTTCCAAATCTAAATTGCATCACCAAGGATAATGAAACACTGAACATACTGCTCCTTAATTCAGAGGACTTGTCTTAGATACAGATGTCCACAGTGAATTTCAGTTGAATATAGAATTCAGTGTCTTTTGCAAGCTGGCATGACATTTTTGCATAAGAATCACCAATATATGGCAGATACCCCAAACTGGAGGCACAGCCAAGTGCTGAAAACTTTAATTTTACCACCAGGTTAGTTCAGGAAGGTGAGCCCTGTCCTCTTGCCTGGGAACTTGGAAATTCTCTCACACATAATTAAAGTACCTTATCTTGACTATGTTTTTAGCACAGGAGAGCAGAAGCTTTTTAATTTCTCTGAGGTTAAAAAAAAATAGTTAATCTTTTTAGCAGTATAGAAAAGTCCAAATCAATAGAGTTATCTCCATTAGGGTATGTCTGCAAAACTGTCTGTTACCTATGTTCTTCTGTGTGTTCACTATTGCATTAAAACATTAGTGACCATGGTATAGGCACAGCATTGCATTAGTGTGGCTGATGGTGGGTTTATGCAGTACTAGTCTTGAGAATAGCATAGTATAAAATAAGTTAGATGTAATTTTAAGCAGACATAGAGGTATAAGGTGCAAGTACCCTTGACAGCTCTGCAGATGGCCAATGAGGTGCTTTGTCTTGCATTCTTTTAATACTGGTAAAAGCCCAAGGAGAAACCTATTTACCATGGCACAAAGTGGTACACCTTATTTTCCACTTTTGCCTTGGTGCATGTTACATTGGTAAAGGACTTTTCTTGCTCATATAGGCTGTCTCTGAGTTAAGAGAGTTTGCTGGCAAGTCTATTTTGACAAATCTTTCTTGGCTTGGATTTGGTCCTAACTTTGTACCAGAGCAGACTTTCATGTGTACACTCCTATGACAGAGTAAGAGTGATTTCTCCCATTTATCTTGAATGTATTTCTGACAGGTTGAAAATGAAAAATGTCCTATACCAAGAAGGTACATAACATGGACAGGCACTACAGTAACTATACTGGCTTCAAAGCTAATTAAATTTGCCTCAGTACAGCTTTCCCCTGTAGACAAACCCACAAGTGCCAACCCCATCAATTACTGCCTCACTCACCTCCCTGACCTATCTTGAAAACTTGAAAAAAAGCTGATCAGCTCCTCTCTATTTCAATTTTGCGCTCCCCAGCCTGAAGATCTTTTTATGTCCCAGCTTCTGGCATGATGCCTTCCAGTTACTGGTCAGATTCAACAGTGGCAGCTGCTAGCAGAAAATCCTCCTATTCAAGAGATGACCTTATGTGCTCCAAACACTGCTTTCTCATTCTGCCTAAATCGTTTCTCCATGTTCAGTGCCTACACTAACATCATGATGCAGATAGACAGGTTGCAAGTGTTCTGGACTGAAAGATATTTTTTAAAAAGTATGAGATTTTATGTTATAAATTCAAAATGATGACGAGACAGCCTTTCTGAAAAATTCCACATGTAGCATCCAAATTTTATTTTGAAGCCAATGCCACAATATCCATCCTGATTTCCTTATGAAAGATCCACAGTAAAATCCTGTAATGCCTTGTGAATAATTTTAGTGATTCACTCCCATGTGAATCTCTTATTTTCCAATGCAAATATTGCATAAGGGCAGCACAGTACTCTTAAACTTGAACAAGACATAAACCAATTTCATTCAGATTATGTTTGTGTCATAAATAAGGCTCTGTATCCACTCAGTTCAAATCGGCCTCCTTAAGCAGGCTTGCACTCGTTAAATCCTGTCTATGACCTCAGGCAGCCTGTTCTAAATGCAAGACTCTTGCATGTGAAGAGAGGAGCTTGGAAAATAACACTGAACTGAGCTAAGGCTAAATCTATTTGGATTCATTACATCTATGACCGGTCTGTCTTTGTAAGTAACATATTTACATATATTTTAAGACCTGTCAGTTTTGCATATGGAAAACAGAATCACAAGCATATGAAAACCTCATTCAAGTTTTGGTGACCCACAGTCACAAAAAAAAAAGGCTGGTTATTGTTGTTACATGTTAGACAGAGAACACACAGGCAGTGTATGCCTACTGAAATCACTACATTTCTTCTCTCCCTTCTTTTCCCCACCATTCTTTTTTGGTTTTCTGCTCATCATACTAGCATGAGTAGATTTTATGTATGCAATTCTCTGAGTGTGTGAACATCTGAAACGACTACTATCACTGAGTGACAAGCCAGTATCCAGGCACATTTTGATGCTTTTTTTTTAAAGATGTTCAGGAATTTTCTAGCAGCACAGAGAGAGCATGGGGAAGTAAAAAAGGTTACCTAAGGAAAGATGACTACTGCTAAAAAAATGTCTTCACATAGGTTTCCCTACTAAGGCATAACTGTAAGGCAACAGTTTTTCTAGATGTTAACCTGGCTTTACTCCTGTTTGAAAAGGTTCAGTTCTGTTAGCTGTTTAATTTTTAAATACAGGGGGTTTTCCTACTCTAGGCTTTGCTTAGGAGCCTCAGTAAGGTTCTGTGGCTGGGTATCTTCCATGGTTATACTGCCACAATTAGGGGATTTGACTCATGCTCACACAGGACTCTAACGCAGAAGCAAGAATGGCTTAAGCTGGCATGGCTGCAGTGCTTCCTGCTCACAGCCATCTATTTTGGTCTAGCTTTCTTCCCCTCTTTTGAGTTTACTCACTTCACTGCAAGATGGGCTAGGTTTTTCAAGGAAGCAGCCATAACACCAGAGTTTTTAGACCTGTCAAAATAAACCAACACTGATACTCGGTTCTTTAGTTCATGGCCGTTAACAACTTCATTCATAATTTGGTCACCTCACAGTAAAGGTGGGAACAGAGAACAGGTGGGAACAGCAACAGTCTTGCCCAATGGTGATCACTCTTGCTCCCCAGTTTGAGACCTTAGCTTGTGGAAATTCATCCTCTTCCAGGTCTGTCTGTGCTGGCTGGAATTAGTATCATCCATAGCTATGTATTGCCAGGTTCTGATAACCAACCCAGTTATACCTAAGACTAAAGGAGGTAATGGAGGAAAACAGAGGGGTGCCTCTCCTGAGAGGATACTGTGGATCTAGGAGATTAAAACATTATCAGAGTGTGCTGCTGTTTACAAAACAAAGTCCATTATAAGCAGTGTCATGACCTGTACAACTGCTCAGCCAGAAAACCCACCTCCAAGCCAGAAGGTAGGTGGATCAAATGCAAGTCCACGTGTTATCATGTCAGCCTGAAACCTGACAGTTTATTTTAAGTTCATCAAAATTTATGCTGAGCTCAGTGACCCTGCCACTCAGAGGTTCTACAGTGCCATTCTGCTAAAGCAGTTGTAACTTTGGTCAGGGCAAAAAGGAAGTATAGATGACAAAACAGCTACAGGTATACTCTTTAAACACTACAGTTCACTTGTCATTCCTCTAAAGTTTTCAAAGGAAAGAACAAGATTAAATGACATCACATGACTGTGTAGAGGTCCTTAGTCACATTGTACAGTTACTGTGCAAGCTCACCCACCTGCTTCTGCTAGAGAGTGGAGCTTTATGCAGGACATACTTATACTGGTGTAGATCAACCAGTTTGAGTTATCTTGGTTTAAGGGCTATCACCCACTGAAACAATGAGACCTTTTTTCCCCCCAAATTTAATAGGTGTACTGTTTGGTTCTAAGTATAACCTTAGACAAGACAGAATTTGTACAGTCTAGTATTAAGACCACATTGCAACTCAGGTAACACTTTTACAGGGAAATGTAAAATATAAATAGGATGGATTAATTTGCCAGAGGAAATGAACTAGATAAGAGTGTCTAGAAAATGTCAGTTTTCATTTTGTTCTGTGCCTTATTTTTCAGCAATTTACTGAGAATCATTCTATGATTCTATGAAATAGACCTTTTACACGACTGGTCTTTTTAGAAGAACACACTAGTCTTCTCAGGAAGATAATCCATTAGAGTTATTGTGCTGGTAAGGCCCTGAAAGAGAAGAGTTGAGAAAATACATGTGGTCACTGTATGAAAGTGATTTGATTGTCCAGGTCACCGCACATACCCTTTGTTTGCCACACAAAATACTGAAGACCAAGCCTCAGGCTCTTTAATGCTAACTTCATCCTCAGAAAAGAATTAAGCAAAAGACTATTTTCCTTATGAGCCACAGCAAGCAAACTGCATAAAGGTGCCTTAAAGGAGGGTGTCCCCAGGAAATATATGGTGATTCATGCTGGAACAATTTAAGCAGATAGTGCCCTCAGCACCTCTCTGCATAGGTTACCATGCCTAGAGCAAAACCAGGGTGCTTGCTTCTGAGCCACACCAACCCACAGCATAGTGCATCAGGTGTAACTGGGATTGATGGCCACTGCAGATAGCATGCCACACTTGAGGCTATGGCAGCTGAAGAGCAGACACAGTGCTGTTCTCTCAGCTTTACAAAGGGGCAACAATTTCTTCCAGAACAGCAGAGCAGCCAGCAGCAGCAATATACTATTCTAAGTTTCCTCAACTGTGCTCTTTTTAAAGCATTATTTTGTTTGCCGCTATGTTGCATTTTCAGCTGATATCACATACTTTTTCCAAGTGATAGCATGTAAATACAGCTACTGCTATGGCAGCTGGTGCTGCCATACCCAAGCCAGAACATGGGTCTGTTACTCTGCTCTCAGTGTAACCATAGCAATGTGAAGCTGTACATCTGAGACATAGCAGAAGATATGTTAATATCTTCTTCCCAAGGAGTCAAGCCTTGTGTCCTTTACACAATATGATTTGACTGGGAAAAACTGGGGAAATTAATAGTATTATGAAAAAAAATGTTTCCGTAGACCATCCATGGTTACTCTGTTGGCTAAGTAGTGGCCACCTCTAGGCTGACGTATTTAACATGTTTCAAGTGGTTTCTCCATTTTTCATTATGAAAATGGAGTGCTCCTCCACCCATTTCCTTTAACGGGAACATCACACAATTTTTTCTCTTCACATTTAGAAGAGGAAGTTTTTATCTGAGGGACCTTACTGGGCATTGCTTTAGATAAATCAAAGGCAGCATTCCTTAAAACACAGGCAGCTGAAAAAAAAAAAAACAACCAACAACCAACTGAAAAACAGACCCCAACCTTCTCAAATCTACCATGTGGTTTTCTATCCATTCCTTTTATTCGTCTTCATAGACTGCAAATGCATTGGACTGAATTGAATAGAGACTCCTCTGGCAGAGGTCCTATTGGCTTCAGAAGAAGGGCAGCATATTGCCCCATTTCACTGGGAAGACATTGCACTATTTGTTTTCTACAATGAAAATGATGAATTCTAGTTATAAGAAAGCTTTAGGCAAGGTTTAATTACAAAAGAACTGTAGGAATATCAAGACCTAAATTTCTTAACTCAAACTGAAAAATAATGCATTTATCAACAGCTTTTTTTTTTAATTGTTAAACCTTTGTAATAAATAACATGTGAATTGTTCAAAACAATGCATTCTATCCAGCTTGCATCAAGTTATCTCTGTTGAAAACCAATGTAAATGAAGTGTAGCAACTAATGATATAGGTCTTCTCTTTCCTACCATGAGGCTGAATTTTTAATTGGCGAATCATTGTACACCTCAATTGCTGATGGCATAACAGGGAATTACATTTCAAATTGATTTTAAAATTAGTTATTTCCTTTATATTTTCAATCATTTAATAACTAAGCACTTAAATCTTCAAGTGATCATTCATGTTTCATTGTCCTTCCTTTCCAGTACTACGTAAAAATAATTAGAAAGCTATCTTCTTGGCTGCTCCTTTAGTTTTAAAACAATACCTATTATGTGTGTAATCAGAAGTAGAGTGGGATCATTTAAAACATATAAAATGAAAACGGAATTACATCTTATAGCTCCAATAAATAAAGACTAGGAATAACCTATTTTTTCAAAAAGATTCCTTAAAATAGAATAAGAAATTTATTTTTGTCTTGTGTTAAAAATCTATTCATATATGTTTTAGGTTTTTTTTATTTTATTAACAATAGTGCTACTATGAGCTACAGAAAACAAGTGATAAATTTGACGTGCATCTTATAAGTATATTCAAAACAATGAGTGACAAAGCCAGGAGTAGTTGCGATTTCCCATTTATGAAATGGAAACATTTTGTTGAAAACATGTTCTAGTTTCAAAATGAATGAATTTTTTTTCTATAATTAGAATACATACTTGCAAAGGTTCAGATAAAATTAGAATTCAGTCAAGATGAAAAACTACTTAACATGCACAAAAAGGGACCCACAATTAGAGGTTGGAAAGGGGTTAGGCATAATAGTGGGAATACATAATTCAAAATGTCACTCAGCAATCTACTTTGGAATAATATTAGTTGTACACTGATTCTCCTGTTTAGCAACTCTGAACATACTTTGGCTCAAAAGAGGAAAATAGGAGGTACTTCACAAAGTTCTGCTTGGGAGGATGGTGAAAACTGGAACATTTCCTGACTGTTTCAGAACAGATCCCTATCAAATTAGATAAAGCTGCTGTCTTTCACCAGCTTTTCACTTAAAAAGAAATAATTAATATATGCAGAAAATTCAGTGCAGATTTCTTAAAGTCCTCAATATATCTGGCCCAACATTTTAGCTCATTAAATAAAAAGTAATGCAGCTTAACATGGACTACTGTGCAAGGAAAACTAAAAGAAGGATAAAGAAAAGCAGAGGAAGCAAGCTAAATGAGCACATTCTAGAAATTCTAAGCCTTTTCAGGAGACAAAAAAGAAAAAAGTGCAGATAACTTATTCTTAGCTTGGATTTTTATTCAGATGTTTCCTCAAGGCTTTCAGAGGAGGAGAGTTGAGGAGAAGAAAGAATAGCTGGAAAATACAGCGGAAAGAACAGTATACGTGGCACGAACAGTTACTGAAAACAGGCAGATAGTGACAGAAGAGTCAATTGACAAGAGCAAAGGTCAGCATAAGAGAAATCAGTACGAAGGCCCTGAAGCATGGAGAAAAATGTCTATGCACTCAAAAGAAATTGTTTACTTGGTTTTGATTTATAGCTACTGCATTGTGAATTTTGGTTAAATTTAGCTGCATAAGACAACATTTCTCTTCAATCCAGACCTTGCCAGTAAATGAAAATATCTCATTTTCAAAACAACCTTTCAGAAAGATGGTATTAGGTAACATAGGATGGATGAGTAACTATAGTGTTATTAAAATCAATCTAATCTAATGTGCTTCCTAAGTCTAATAATCATATAGCTCACTGTTACACTCTGAAAAGCTGAAGTAAAAAATGAACTGACCAAACCCACATTTAAGAAATGCAAGTTTAAATAAAACAAAACATTATATAGCTCTAAGCTTTGCCTTATGTTTGCAAATAGCAATCAAGTTACTTGTTTACTGATGTCAAGTGAGATGACTGACCATTAACCTTCCTGGAAGATATTAGACATTGAAAACATCTTGAATGAATTCTAAGTAGTATCACCAGGTATCAATATTTGACAGCTCTTTAGTTTCGTGAAACTATTCCACATTAAACTGCTCTGCAGCCACAGACAGTTGTTCAAGCAGTTGTCCTGGCCAAAGGTAGTCTTTCCTCAGCTTATTATTTCTGCCTTTTGCCCATAGTTTTACCCACAGAAATATCTCTGGGGGGTTTGCATTATCCAGACGGACTGCGAGAGAAGTTAAAGAGCTCTCACACGAGTACTTCTGCAGACAGTGTTACAATGGTGGTAAGTCAAGGCACAGTAAAACCCAGAAGTTGTCTGTTCAAAGGCTGAAGTTTGCATCGTACATCTGGCATCAACTCAGTAATTTAATAAATTAGCAAAGTAATGTAAATACATGTAAATAAAGTCTGAGGGAAGAATTGTACAGAAGCCTTTTCATTCATTTTCGCAAACCTGTGGATAGATGAGAGTATAGAGAGTGCCATTACATGTTTTGGACATTAAACAGGTAGGGTACACTTCACAGACTTTCAGAAAGACATAAAGCAAATTGCAGCATTTAGAAAGTGTTTCTTCAGCGGTCTGAAGAGACATCTATAAAATGATCACTTCCTGCAGGTCACTGAAGAAATGCAAAAACCAACAATGTCTTACCAATAGCTAAAATTAGAGAATTTACATCTTTGGCACTTCTACTCTTAGAGAAACCAGAGGTGACAGTTAGAATCTGCCTTGTCTTTTTGTTAAGGTGGCTTCTAGAGCCCTAGTGAACAGTGAGCACCAAAGACCTATCTTTGATACTTTCCTTTGGTCAGTTCTTTTATTTATTGGTTTGGTTTCAGCACTGATTATAAGATGCAGTAGACCTGCTCAGTGTAAGCATGTGACAAAGTATTTGCCTGTCAGCGGTACAAAAAACCTAAGTGTTTAGTGAATGAAGAAAATGAACGAAAGGACCAGCATAAAACTGCTATCTTGAGCTGCTATTAGACAATAAAACGCAGAAGTTCACCTATCATGAAAATTTTATAGAATGAATATTAATGCTATGAAGAGAAGTAGGGTGGATTTGCATTATGTATTTGCTTGTCCCTGGAGCGCAGAGGCTGACACAGACTGGTGACTGTGTTAACTATAGCCAAATTTTAATTGAAGATGATTGATTGTTGAACATTCTATTAATTAACTTCTTTATTCTGTATTTTCCTACAGAATCTGAAATGTCCTTTTAAAGTAAGTTTTTCAGTTTAACCATCCAAAAATATGGACATGATCTTCATTCAAGGAAGATGCCATGAAATAGCAACCCAGGAAAAAGAGGGAACAGCAGATATAATACAAGTGGATTTGAGCTCAGAAATGGTTTAATGAAAACCAAACACTATTTAAATCTAGGCTAGTTATTTGTCATTTCAAAGCTAGAAACCCAGTACTCAGAAGCTCATAAGGGACTTGTTCTCGTAATACAGAGGTAACTTCTCACAGCTCCATTTGAATAACAAGAAGGCAATAAATTAATTTCTTAAAAAATCATGGCTGGAAGATTCTCTCTCCCCACCCCCTCCATTCCCCCATCTAGATGCAACCAGCTTTGTTTGCTTTGAGCTTTTATTTTTCCCTTCTATCTTGGATTTAAAATTAAATACATGTTCAACCACAAAATACAGGGTTTTTTTTCCCCCCACCAGTTCTGCATTATTTGCTAACAGGTTTGTGCAGTATATCTGATTTCTCATCCTGGCATAACACAAAGGTCAGATCTGTGATATGAATGATTAAAATTGTTTTTCCAGGATGAGAAAGAATGCTTGTTTCCTAATACAAAACAACCTCTTTCTAAATCATGTACTTTTCTCAGTCACATGTGCTATGAAGGAACCTTCTACATACAGTGACACAGAGAAAGGGAGGGATCCTTCTTCAATCAATACCAGCCACCACGAGCAGCTGTTCTACATCTAATCAGGCATCACTCCATCACTCTCCAGCTGCCCCACAAATGGCATCTTTGAAGCACCGTGGCGGTGACAGTCTAATGCAAATTTCAGCACCTTTACTTTACACTGCAAAACAGATCATGATTCATAGAAAGCTAGAAGGAAAACAAGGCAGTTAAAATGATTTACTTGTTTTGGGATGGCACACTGTGCTGTTCAGATTGAGATTTAGGGCGGGATTAATCTAAACACTGAAGTCATCTCAGTGCTTGGAGGACTAAGCCAAATTGTTTCTCTGCATTCCCTCAGTGTGTGTCCAGGAAAAGAGATAGACACCACCAGACAGTGATCATCCAATTCTAACATGGGTGTCAGAGGTAGTGTGATAAATTGCTTCTTAAGGTACCTATCTCCTTCCACTGACTATACGTGAAGCACAGATGAGGCACCTTATTTTATAAACTAAAATTAGGTGAGATTAAGGCTACCCAGCTGCTCCAAAGTCAGACAGCATTTATTTTCCTTTTACATACATCATGGGAGGTGCAGGTAGCAGGATCAGGAAAGGATGAACAACGCTCAATGAGTGGGTAGTCATTCAATATTTCTTTTTAGACTCATCTCTCAACGTGTGCCCCCTCCATTATTTACTGCACACCATCTGAATGCTGCAATGAACAGAGAATCATCATGGGCTTTTCCATTGTGCTCTCACTGTAGTACTCTATTTCTCTGCAAATACTAATTATCTTCCCAGTGCCCTAGTGGTATTATTATCTTCCTCTTACATGTTGTGAGTGGAGATGCTGAAAAAAGTAAAACCAGTCCTTTAGTACTGTTTCCCCCATGTAATATGCTTTCCAGCTGTATTTTTCAGAGTACTTAACAATTTTAGGCCTTTATAAGGTCAAAGTACAGTTCCTGTTCACTTCTGCAATTACCAGTGCTTAGCATTCAGCTGAGCAGTGTCTGGGTGTATTTAGATGGATGTGCAGAAAAATGAATTAAAAACAGGTACTGAAATGTTTCTATTTGAAGTATTCTGCCATATTCATGACACACTTTTCAACATTTTGCAACCAAGCTGATTTGAGCCTTTCTCACTATTCAGTTTAGACTCATTCCCTGTCTGAATGCACTTCCTGCATTTCCTCTCCTGGCTAGGAGATCTGTAGCTTTTTGGGTGGCTCACTGCTAGATGCTTTATATATCCTCAGATCTAAACATCTACAATTCAAGCAATGTTCCAGGTCCCTGGCTGATGTGAGCAAGCTCTGTAAGAGCTTCTCTTCGTTCTATGGCTAGAACGAAGTGGTGTTTGTATACTGCACTGGGGACAGAAAGAGCCCATTGACAAGATAAATATAGAGACCCATAAACAGAACTTGAACACTGGACCCCTGATCATAGACATTGATGGCTCTTCTTTCTCTAAAAGAAATTCCCATATGAAGCAGGATAATTAAGTCCTGGAACTCCACAGCATCGCAGAGATTACAGAAGAATGTGCTTCATGGCATGGACGCCCATCCTGCTTGATGAGCTCTTCCTGGGTAGTGAGGGTATAAATGTCCTGGTGCAACTTGGGTTTCAGCAGCAGGAGGTGGTCGTTGCTCCCTTTATTCAGCAGAAATACTCCTCCAGAGCTGTGCAGTGGGAGTGGGCCCTGCTGTAAGACAGAATGGCTTGCCAGTATTTGGCTGAAGGGTGTGACGCTCCTCTTTCCGCAGCTCTGCCTGCATAGTGTCAGGCTTGAAATAAACGCATTGAACAGTACATGCTCTTCTACTACTTTGTTATGAAAACACTGGTAATAGTGTTGTAACTGGGATGGGCCGAAGGCACAAGAGCAGCAGGCTTTGCAGGAAGAAAGTCTACTTTTTGTTAATTATGAAATAATTACCCATAATCACCTTGCTCTGTAAATCATGTTTGTATTTCAAAACCAGGTGCTTTTTTCTGGGTACCCTCCCCCCCCCCCCCCCCCCCGCCCNATTATGAAATAATTACCCATAATCACCTTGCTCTGTAAATCATGCTTGTATTTCAAAACCAGGTGCTTTTTTCTGGGTACCCTCCCCCCCCCCGCCCCGGCCTGCAAAAATAAAAATAAAAAAGAAAAAAGAAAGCTGCTTTTTTTTTTCCCTTTCCTTTCCTGACAGGATTGCTGCCAGAAGGATGTTTTTGCCAGTACTGCGATCTCTCCGTGCTGCGTGGCAGGGGTACACCAACTGGGTATGTTAGCTGAGTGAGCCTTATTATTTTAGTGTGTTTCAATTACTCAATTAAAATAAAACAGTGTTGCTCTTAAGGATAAAAGAAAAAAAGCTACAGGAAGAGTTTTAGAATAAGAGTCACCAATACCGTGGCCTGATTTTAATTTACTCCAAGTTGAATCAAGATAAGCATGAATGGCGAATTTAGATAAGAACAAACAGTGTTTATAAAACCAGCTTCAAAATTGAGATAAAAAACTGAATAGGATATTCAGTATTGCCAAGCTAGTAGATTTTCACAATTAAATATGGGATTAATCAGAGTTCATTAATCTTCATTTTCCATCTGACCAAATTTTACTTCATCAACCTCATTGATAATTTTTACCATTTACATTTCTTAGTTTGCACAAAACTCTCATGTGTTGCTCCATTCCTGCTTTTAATACATATATTTTCTGTAGGAAATTCTGCAAAAAGTAGATTTGACATTGCACTGCTTTTGTCTTCACAAGTCCGTCTTGATCTCCACATCCATTAGCTGACTTTGCAATGTGGATTTATTTCAGTCTGGTTCTTGCACCATCAAGGTCTTTAAATGAAGTTCTGCCCCTGTACATGAAAAGACTTCTTAATTCATAGTTTCACATGCAGAGATTAACAGTAGAAGGTTATTAACAGCACAAGGTTATTAAAAGTGCATGTTTAATATTATTTGAATGATAGCAGAATCCCATGGAATCCCATTTCAGTATAACTTTATTAGTGACAGAAGTATTCAGCTAATTCCATGCTTTTCCTTAGAATGACCAATAATAAATTATGGCAAATCAGTATGCATTTTAAGCTCCTTTTCAGCTTGCAGTCAACAATTTCGTGGTCTATTAGAGACCGTGTAAGTGCTGAGAAATGAATGCACTTTACCACTGGCAAAGCTAATATTATAAAAGTATTAATATTATTTCACAGAAATTTCTTTCTGGTTTACATATTATCATCACAGATACATTTGGAAGTTTTTGAGTTCAAGCTTAGCATTCAGTAGGCTAATTTCCTAAACTCTTTTGAGAGCCAGATACCATCATGTTTCACTTCAGTGTAATGAAGGAAGGAGGAGAACAGCGGAAGCACAAAGGCTCTCTAGCAGCTAATTTGGTTTGTACAGTGCTAGGGGTAATCATTTCTGGGTCTAACTGGGGCTTAGAATTAGCTTTATTATGATTTCTCAGCAGAAGGTCTTTGCTCCCAGAGCTCAGCAGACAGCAAGGATAGGTCAGGAGTGTGTTTCCCCCTGCTTTGCCACAGGCATCCACAAGGGCACTAACCTGACCAGACCTATAACTAGGAAACCTCTCAAGATCCCTCACAACACCTGCGCTGGAGGACGATTCCACCACCAAGCCACATGTCAGGTGTAAACATCTTACATCTGCCGTGACTGCTTACAAAGTAGTCAGAAGTCTAAGCTCTTAATCGGCACCTACGCTGAAAACACCATAGACTTAAAGGAGTCATCTAATACACTAAGAGCATACACCTACACATGCCAAACAAAACTCTCCTTCTTCAAGCCAAGCCCAGAAAATACTTTCCCTGTAAATCTTCAAAATCTCACAATCGGTCTCAATTCTTATTTGCTTGTGATTTTCTCACAGATCTCTTGCAAAACCGACCTAGATGTGCAAATATATACTTCTTTTTAAAAAAAAAAAAACAAACCAAAACCACCCTTTTTTTACTTTTCCACTAGAAAAATATGAGGATGATTTGCTGTAGAAGGATAGGCTAGCTTTAATTTTGTAACCAAACTTAACCTTAGGAGCCTTGTTTTAACACCACTTTTTTGTTTATTTAAACTCCCCACTGTTGCACAGCATCTGCAGCATATTCTGTAGGATCCTTATATAGACTAGCCACTGGCAGCTATCAGTGCTTTTCAATCTTCATATCATCCAGCCCTACTCAGACAAGGGCTGTAGCATAGTTGCAGACTTCATTTTCTCTGGTGGCAAGCGCAATTTAATAGATTTCCATCCTTTCTCACCCCAGTTACTCATTCCCTCCCTTGTAACACAATTTATCACCTCTTTAGCTGTGCCCATGTTGCAGGACAATGAGTGTTCAGTGCCATTCTCTGAAACAGATTAGTGAAATAATCTGGGTTGAAAAGACTTATGTTTTGAAGGATCCTTCTTGGTTTAGGACATTTTGCTGATCATATTGAGGAAAATCTTATCAATGGCTCCACTGGCAGAACTGAGGAGGTAAATGCCAGTGAGGAAATGGAAGCAAGTGGCTAGAGAGGAATCACTGTCAGAGAGAAAATTATTCAGGAACTTCCATCCTTAGATACTGTATGTTTTAGTGGCTACTCTGGAGAACCAGAACGCCTGCTTTCTATGATACAAAGTCCTGTGGTGCAGAGGAATCTTGACAATAAATTTAGTCATAACTATGATATCCACAGATATCATAGAATACTTTGGAATTTTTATTCAGAGAACAAAATTGTTATGTGGCTCCTAATTCTACAGGGTGTTCAGCTTTCTGCCTGGCTTCTGAATTCACAGCCCTGTAACAGCTGACTGTTCTTTCCAGTTGAAAAATTGTTTTTCTGAATCAGAAGAGTTGTGTATGGTGGCTCCTCCATACACAAGCTTTCACTGCCTGGCTCTTTAGCCTTAAAGTGTGAGATAACTGACACAGAACAGACAAAAGGTTGAACACATAACCTGTGGCATTTGTGAAACACACAGTCTTCGTGTACACAGTGCATAGAAATAGCCAAAAGGAAATTGTTAAATCTGCATCTGGGTTCCTAGCAATGAAAACCCTGGAGATATCTTGCCTTTAGGCAGGGGCAATAATTATGGAGCTATCTACCCAGTTGGAGTGGTAATATTTTTAGACTCATGTTGAAGTATGGATAGCTTTGGTAGTGGCTACTTTGCAGAGAGATATCTGGGTAGCTCAGTTGGTGCACTAGGTGTTCACAGCCTCTGAGGAAGAGTAGAAGTTCAGCAGAGTCATTGAAGGAAATGGTGAAAAATAGAGAGTATTTCAGCCAGCACATCACATGAGCAGAAATGAAGAGGAAGATGATGCCCAGACTGGGGTGCCAGAGTGCGGGGTTGTCAGGATCAGGCTCAGTGAGGGGAATCAGGGCTAGACATGGAGTCCTGGGCTGCGGGCAGGGTAAGGGGACTTCCAGGGCTGGCCAGGGGATGGAGGTCCTCTGTGCTCCTGGAGTCATGACAGCCCAAGAGTCAGGTTAAGGAGTGATGGGGTGAGGGAGGAAAACATTGTATGATAGATCTGCTAGAACTCATTTGCCACAGGTTAGGTGAGAAATTACAGTGAAAAAACCCTAGCAGATTTGCAGTTCAGCAGTTTGCTGAACGCACTTTGTTATCATATTGATATAGAAATAAAACGTACTCTGCACCTCTAGGCCACTGAAAAGATATCATAGAATTGCTGCAACCAATAAACATACCACAATAGAAAAAGAAATGTGAAGTAAATTTTAAGGCCTTGTCTTGCCTTGTATAGAGGGGAGTCTGCTCTGTTGTTAATATGGCACAGAAAAGATTTTAGAGACAAAAGTTCTTGCAAAATATGTTTTCATTCAAGCCTGCCTGATCCTGTTTCTTTTCTGCTCCCACTACGTTCCTGAGTAAAAAAAATCAGGGTTTGATATGTTTCCCTCTATTTGCTTGCCTTTCCCTCTTATCCCAAGTGTCCCTGTGGGCTATTAGCCCTCAAAAGGATGATAAATAATTTGCCCCCTTCTTCTTGATTGTATGATTAGGTTTTTTAAAAGAATAGTGTCTCATTTTCACTGGAAGATTTTCTGAAGGACTGAAAACCTCTCTGCACCTTTCACAGCAGAGGGACATGCAGTGGGTTTCAGAAGGGCAGCATCTGGTCTTTCTGGCACTCATGCCTTCCCTGATCCCCCCACTGCTCATTTCCCACTCATCCTGCCCATGTCTCAGTTGCTGTGTGGCAAAGAAGACTGAGGAACTAGAGACACTTGCTCACATTTTTACATCAGCTTGTTCCTAACAGATGTGTTCAACTACAAATCTCTAAACAGGAGGACTTGGTCCACAGAAGCACTGAGATGTGAGAAAGATCTGTTGTGCCCGTTACAGCTGCCTGCTTTATTGTGCTTGCTCCTGAGTTCCTTCCATTCAAACTCTTTAAGAAAAGAAAACAGCCTTGCTTTTTTCAATTACAAACCTCACTGTACTTTGTTTGGAGATGGCTTTGAGAAGAAGCACTTGTTTTAAGCTACACGGTTTAATGCTTTATTTTGAATTTGAGATAAGAATGGGTTCTCTGCAATTCTCTTACTGCTCCTTTTGGAGTGTTTATATGGATCACATCAAATAACTAAAATATGTTTTTTCCCCAGTGATAGCTTCTAGTTACTGGTAAACTATAAAACTGAATGAGGAATTAAATGGCCAGTGGAACGATGGAGTTTGACATAAACATTCTAAATGAAAAGTAAACTCACTCAGGAGTGGAAGGGAGGAAAACAATAACATATGCAACCCATTTTACAATTCAAGATAGTCTTGAACATTTCAGCTATTGCTTCAGCTTGGCAGAACTAAAGACAGAGAAAGGTAGATTACCAGAACTCCCCAGCTTTTCCGTTTGTACGAAGACATGGTGATTTATTTTGTTGACTTTCTCTACTGACCTCTAGATTCTGATTTGTTGATATGTAATTATGATAATGGTTCCATAGGTCCAAAAAGTCTTTCTGTTTCAAGTATCACTTTCAAGCTGTCATTTCACAACATGCTGTCCCTAACCATTCATTCCTGCCTTCCCACATTGTACCACCTCCACAGTTGTGTCAACACAACTGTTTGTGGAACTGCAATCTAAAGTGGATCGCTGAACTGATTTGGATTAAAAATAACACTTGTTTTGGAGGGGATAGGGCATGGGAATGAGCAACTGGGGGCAGAAAAGGACCGACTGAGATGGGGGGAGGAGAAAGGGTGGGAACTCAGTAAACTAGTTTTACCACTGAAGTTGAGCTATTGTGAAACTGCATTCATACTCACCATTTAGCTACCACAGCCATGCTTTTCACCTAGTATTAATCAAATTAGTCACATTGAGCTCTCATTCCCATAACATTTAATACAAACAAGGGGACAAATTTCATGAAGAGTTTATGAACTACATAACTACATCCATTGCATATATTGCTCATGCAATACCAAATGAGTCAGCAGCAAACAACACTATTGCAAATGTCTAACCCAGGACAGTCAGTGAAAGTATACCTGGCTAAATAAGCAAGAGCCAGGGAGTAAGCTCTAGCCCTGGTCTTAATTATCACCACAGATTTGTTATCTATCTTGCTGGCTCTGCACTGGCCTGTCACATCTTGCTCATTCAAAGAAATTCTTATATAAGAAGGACTAACCTGAAGCAGTGTGGGTACAGGTCAGTTGAAATACATGGACTTCAAGCCAGTTACTCATTCCTATCCCACTCTTGTTATGCAACAGCAAGCTACCTGACTGCCCTTCCTTTGCTTTCAGCAGGCTTTAGGTCCGGATCCAAAAACTGGAATGCCAAAACAAGTTATTCATACTTGAATTTCACACAAAGAGATGTAAGCAACACAAATACACTTGTACTCCCTCTGTATGTTTTGCTCAAAATAGATCTGGAACTAAAGGAATTCAGGCACCAAATTAGAAACTGACTCAATGAAAAGATGATTCCTTCTTTTGAAAAGTCACCATGATTACCCAGTGATCTGGAATAATAATTTAATGACATCAGTATGTCAAGTAAACAATTCCACAACCAAACACTAGGGTGACCCACATGTAATTCCGTTATTTATAGCACAAGTATCAACAGTACGTAAAATTGTAATTAAATATACTAATCAAATAGCTGCTAAAATCATTGCTAATGACATCAGCATGCACAATGCTTTTGTCATATCTTAAAATAAAATTTCATGCATTTATGTCAGCTTTCTCTTAATGAACAATCATTTCCCAGATGTCCTATCAATCCACATAAATAAAAAAGCATAAGTAATTTGCTAACTTGTAACAGTGAGGATATAGTTAGACTTCCGTTAGCAAAACACTCTTGGGATTATGACTAGAAGCAAAGTGACTTTCTTTAATTGAAAAATCTATGATCTTATGTCCTCTTGTGGAGAAAATCAGTGCTGACAAATCTGCATTTCCTAATTTTCTACTAATTATTTTTCTCCTCGCTGTAGACCCACACATAGTTGTAAATTGCAATCTATCCTGTTCTGTACTAGGACACAACTAAGTACAATATCTAAGTTACATATAAAAGCCATATTCAATGGAGAAAAAGAAGTCAAAATTTATGATTTCCCTGAATGTTGTCATGTCTGTGAGCACTGTTGGTAGAGTAGTGGGTAGTGTTTGTGGGCAGAATCATTCAAATGCTCTTATTTAGTTATGCCTAAGGAAAAGTTATTTCTCAACAAGATTATGATTTTCACTGTCATTTAATGCCCTGCGTGTTATCTATTTTTTTTCTAAAAGCGTTATGTAATCCTTCACGTACTCTGCCTCTTATAGGGAACATTTGACAGCGAATGACCCTCCAGAAATATTTAATCAGTCTTGAATTTACCAGGGAAGCTGCAGGGGGAATAGGCTCCCTTCTAGCATAGGATTGCCATGATGTGTAAGATTTTGCCTCCTGCATCAGAGGCAAAGCAATGTGAGTATGCAACTCCTCCTTCTGACCATGAATGTCTTTATCCTGTTAAACAAAATCATTACTTCTTTCATATTATTCCAATTTCACCCACAGCCACTGTGGTAAATATACCCCCCCCCCCCCCCGATTTTACAGTTCCTCTTTCCACTG
>NDXB01010473.1:22532-34237 GCA_002631895.1 Agapornis roseicollis
CCCCCCAAGAATTTACAGATCTAGTTAACAATGACTTTGTGTTTTACATGAGGAGATACAGAGTTTGAAGAATATTATTTGACTCTTTGAAACGGAAGCAACAGAGCAGAATGGTTTTCCAAATTCTGGAATAGGAAGACCTACTGTGTCTGGAGTGACAAGTGATTTCTGGGCCATGATTTCACACTACAAATGGTTTATCTGCAAGACTTTCAGTTCTACGTTTAACCACACAGCATGGTACCACAAAGAAATTTTCAACGGATCTGAGCAGGTTTACTCTCAGCCACATGCCACAGAGCAGGGTGACAGGAGGAAAAAGAGTATATAAACTCAGTGCTTTCATGGAACACTTTCTGCCATTTAACCACATCTGGAATGTATTAATTTTCAGATATTCACATGAGGCAAATCAAAAGACTAGAAAACACAAGCTCTTCTAAAACATTAGTACCTTATAACAACAGTTCAGACTAAGCTGCCAAAGACTGACGCACCAAAATTCACCAAAAATTATATTTAGCTCTAGGAGTTGTTTATCTAATTCTTAAAGGTAAGTTGTGCCAACCAAGGAGTACAAAGATTATCCTTTATGGATTTTGGTCTGTCTCAGGCAAGAAATTTTGTTTTAAGTAACTTTTCTGGTGTACAGATACCAGTTTCTTCTTGTAGGCATTGAAAAACTCTGTAGGCAACTGGTGGGTTCCACAAATAAAACAAAGGAATTAAAACCTGCTAAACATTACTGGCAAGCCTGACCAGATAGCTTTTAAACCTATAGGCAAGGTCATTACAAGCAGCAACTAAAGTTATTGTGACATAAAGTAATTGTTTTGTGGAGGTAGCTGGCAGAAATTATATTCCCTTCTACATGGAAAAACAGTGAGAGCTATTTCTAAAATACCTAGAAGCTGCGGTTATAAGCCAGTTTTCCAGCAACTTTAAAACTAATAAGATCTATAGAAAGCATATAACATCCTGTGTTTCTAAATTTATAACTAACAAAAAAGAAAAATCAACAAGACTGTACAAATGAGTATATTTTGCTTAAAAATTTAGCCACAAAGTAATACTACTTGCTTAGATTCGTCATTTGTCAACAGCTATGTTGACAAACTCCAGTGTACTGAATGGGGACCACCATAACGCCTCTTCAGGTATCAGTGGAAAGCTCACCACAGGTTTATTAACAGTTAAGAATAGCATGTCAGTTTCCCCAGCATAAGTCATGAAGCTGAGTAGAAAACTGTGTAAAACAGTTTTCAGTAAGTATGGAATGACACAAAATGGGTCATTTTAGTCTCAAAAACCTGTTTTATGAAATACTATGCTGCTTGCTCTCAGCAGCTTCAGTATGTATTAAGGGTTGTCTGTATCTCAAAAATCAGGGTGTATTTTACTAAAAGTTATGTTGATAAATTTTTGAGGTTGATTACTGCATATTACTAAAATTAATTAAAAGTAAATCTCCACATACTAGTAAGGATCCAGGAGAACAAAGAAAACAAGATGCTCAAGGACAAGACACCTGGTTGTTGTAAATCAGAACAGTTCCTGGGTTTTGAAGAATGTATACTAATCTGTACCTGCTAAGACTTTGTGCTGTAAATACACAGTACATGGATGTAGACAACAGTTTAGTGAATTCATTTCTCCCCCGAGGGTCTGCATACAGACTCTTGCTCTTTCCATCCACTCTCACCCAAAATAACCTGCGCATTCAGAAACTACCCGATGTGAACAAGAGTGGGGAAAACAAACATATGAATTGTATAGAATCAGAGGGCTGGAATTCTGGGAAGAGAGTTTTTGTTCCCATGTTTTGTTGCACTTGAGAGCTTACCTATTGAGAATATTTTTCCAGTCTTCAAGGAGGAACTCGGCAGTTTCTTTCTGAAATGTCGTTCATTGGCTAGGGTCCCCTAGCAGCAAGAACATTATTCCTGCAGGGCAGTTAGAAGCTGTAGGAAACCCAACCACTGTGTTCACTTTCCCATGGACAATGAATTGTCTTCTGAAAGGTACCAGATCAACAAAACTGTAAGTGCAGATAAAGAGTGGGCTTATTGAAAAACAAGTAGTTTTTCACTGCTTTTAAAATTATATTTGAAAGGAGATGATGCCCATGTATGTTGCCAAAGACTAACCTCTCACCAGTGAATCCTGTAGGAGTATGGTGGCTGGTAGAAACAAGACCAGATTCATCTCTGAAATAGCTTGTGATGCAGAGTAATAAGAAGGATAGGCTGAACTGTTAAGAAACTGATGTATTTAAAAGTATGTATGTTTCATACATGAGGTCACTTCAAGAGGGCTGCAGGAGTAGGTTAACAGAGTCAGCAGCTTCAGTGAAGGACAACAGAGAAAGCTAAACTGACTTGAAATATGAAAGTTCTTATATTTTGTGCTCTCAAACTGGCATCTGGGGAAGTAAAAAAATTAGCAAGGAAAGTCTGAGAACAGTGCCCCACAAATTATAGGATCGGACATCTCCGTTCTTAACATTCAAATTTTATTTGCAGACTGCACCATGACTTTTTATTTATGAAGGTTTATGGCAAGCAGTTTAAATGGTTCCAATGACCAGATGTGGACAATTTCCTACAGCCTTTTATTACACAGTCTAAGAGTGGCATTATTTTCATCTACTGCTGATTACCATCTGAAACTGTTTTATGTTACAGAGAGCTTATTTAACTACTTTCAACTGTCCTGAAATAAAATTGAAGCGATGTCTTAAGGTCAAAGACTTGAATAACAGTTTGCATAATAGTGACTATCTCTATAAGGAAGCTTAGAAATGTCTAATCCCCTTCCTCCTGACCGCCAACAAGTTTGTAGCTGACATGCTAGGAATTTTATTTGCTGTCTTTGGAACTGAGCAGCTATTGTAACACTACTGGTTATATTCTTAAAAATTTTAAATAGCAGTTCACTCAATTATTCTTTCGGATGTGTTTCAGCTATCCGCCACATAAGTCCATCAGAGAAAGCTTTATCGCTCTTCTTGCTTCTTTGCTAAAAACTGACAAAAATTATTGAGATAAAGTGAATTCTGGTGAGCGTTTCTATTTTGTGACATCAATATTTCACTTCACATTGGGTAGGAAAAACTAATTATATATCCTTAAGATAGTAATTCTGCATTAGATTTTAGAAGAGGAAAATGCATGGAGTTGAGAAATGGCAAAACAAAATGTATCACTAAAATTCAGTTAAAGGGTACCAACATCACACATCACATGGATGAGCTGATAGGGGACACTTTACATTCTGCATCTAGTTGCCTGGCATATGTCAGAGTCTTGAAGGTTACCCCTCATCACATGAGAGGCATCAGTTTCCACCAAGCATGGGGGCTACAGTTACAGCAAGCTTAAATCCGGAATGGTTGTCCTCCCCCATTCGTAACAGTGTTTAAAGCATTTGTGCCTATCTCATGAGCTCTTTCTGGCCTAAGGACTCTTGCTGTTTTACAGTCCAGGGTACAGTGTGTGCTGTGCTCTGGAATATCTAGTATCTGTATTTCACATACAGCTGAGATGTGAATCATTCCATAGTAAGTCAAATACCTACTACATTACAGATTGTCCCTTGCCTATAGATTTCTTTCTACTCATGTTAGAATAGCTAAATCTTTTTTATACTACTTTTATTAAACCTAAACCTTGCAGGTATATTGTCTTAGTTGCCTTATACATTTTGTATTAACCTCTGACATGATAATAATAAAGAAGAAATTATTTATCTTTTCTGCAAATTGACACCCCCACTGCCCAGAAACTTCCAGATATTTAAGAGGCTTCTGAACACATAATGATATTGAAAGACTTCTGGCATAAAGTAAGAGAGCTTGAACTCTGAAACAAAATCACCTTACAAGGTCGTAAATTATTGAGTATTGCCATTCAAATCACACTGCCTGTTTCTTAAGTTCCAAAAACCAGGTCCTTCTATCTTTTGAACTCCACTACTTAGTTGTAATAATATATTCTATATAATTATGGGACAATTATAGGAGCACAATAAATTCCACAATTTGCAAAAAAAGAAACCCTATCTTATTTTCATGTCACAAATAGAAAGAAGTCAATAGATTGCTTTTCAATAGTGCTTACCACCTAGCAGCACTCAGTCCCACTGGACATAGTAGATTGATCTGTCATTGCGATGAAAATATGACTTTAGAAGTATGACCCAGTACTAATTTTAGAAGATCTGGAAAAGGCAAACACATTACTATGCACTAGGAACCAGGTGTGTAATGTTGATTTTGCATGATTTGTTATGCACGTATTTATAAGGCATATATTATAATATCATTATTGGTATACTTTGGAAAATTCATAGACTATATCACATATATAGACATGCTTGTAAGGCTAACAAGAGAATGATTGAGGAGCATGAAAACACAGTCTGTGCTTCTATGTTAGTGACTTAATGTACCATAGGAGGTTGGTTTTGACATGGATTTGCCTTCCTTTTATACTTCGAGATGTGATATATAACCAAGCACATCACTGGTTTTCAAAGTAGTTTCCCTCCAGAGGGAATCAAGATTTAAGGAACACAGAGGGCCACCATCAGAACACCTCAGTTGCAGCATGGGCTTAAGGTCCTCCATCAGTCACCTACTGTGCATGCACTGTCTGTACCATGGACCAACTATTGGCATGAAACTTAATTTCTTCTGGATACTATTGAAAGGCATTTAAAGAGCAATGCAATCACCAAGCATAATCAATGTGGGTTCACAAAGGGAAAGTCCTGTTTAACTGATTTTGTATCCTTCTATGATAACGTCACCTGCCTACTGGATGAAGGGAAGACTATGGATGTAGTTTTTCTGGATTTTAGTAAGGCCTTTGATACTATCCCTCAGCATCCTTCTGGACATGTTTTTCAACTGTAGGATGAGTCGGTTCAAGATGTGCTGGATGAAGAACTGGGTGAACATTTTTCTTATATTTTTTGCTATTGTAGGCAAGAATTTTACACTTCGGTCAGAGATCTACAATTCACATTTAAACAGGCAGGTGCTTTGAAAGCCAGCAGGTGAAAGAAATGAACAGAAGTTTATTTATTTATTTCCTTTAGACAACAGAAGAGAATGCAAAGAAAAGTTTCTACAACACATTTTGCAAGAGGGTGTACCATTTCTACTGTGCATTGGCTCACAGATTCCACTCTACATTTTTGTTGGTAAATAATCAAAGCTCAATGAGCTGTGATAGTTTCCGGTTCAAACAAATCAAATCCATTTATGTATGAGATGTATCCATGGCTTTCATGCACTGCTTTATCAGTAGGAGTTAACAAGGAGGGATGTGTTTTCCCTCTGCAGGGCCAACATTCCACTCATGCCATCAGAGAGTAATGCTACTGAGGTTACGGACATCCCTTCTGATGTTTCAAAGCTTCAATTCAAGATACGGTTGGCAGGCAGTAGAAGTTCAGGCAATATAAATGGCACAGAACACTGATACAGAGCTTAAATTAATAAAGGGTTTCTTCCATTATATATTAAGCCCTCCTTTTCACAATGAATTCAAAGAGCTCCTTGTTTCTACAGTCAAAAGCCTTCAGCAGCAATACCAAGCAGACACTTAAGTTTGTTTACTGTCTGCATCTTCAGGTTTAAAATGAGTGACATCACAGCATAAACATCAGGAATAGTTGTAAGGTACAGGTATGGATTTATGTTGGAGCAGTGAAAAGATCATTTTGGAAGTAAGTTTTATCTCTAACTCAACCACAAAGTGATAAACATTAAATTTGTCAAAAGCCACTGATGCAAGCCAAAAATGGCATTGCTTGGAGAAAATAGACACTTGGATTACTAACAACAGAATCCATATTCAAGGAAGCCTGTATTTAGGGACTACACCTATGTACAGGTTTATCCCACAGAGCTAAGTTATTTGGCAGTATTTAGTCCCTTTTCCTTTCCCTGTCTGCATAGGCTTGGAATCAAATATTTTCCCTGCAGTGAGCTTTGCCTACATGTTTTGTGTATTGTTTTAATTTTAAGTACTTGGCTGGCAGTAAGTTCATAGCAGTAGTAACACTCTAAACAGATTGAGAAGGCCACCTTTCTTCTCAGAAACAAAACATTTTAAAACAAAGAAGCAATAAATATGAGCTGAAATAAATTCTGCAGACCCTGAAGATACTATGTATGAAATTACAAGTTAGCTGGGGATTCAGCAACCTATTCCCTTTAAATTCAAAGAGCGGGTATCTTTAACATGTCAAAACACTAAGTAAGTATACTTTCTAAAGCTGCTGTCCTCATTCTGGTATGTTGACAGCAAAAACAGGGAAGAAAACAAAAATAAAAGGCTTCTGTAATTGTCATCTTAGAAGAATGCCAAGAAGAAAAGGAACAACTTGAAGGAAATTAATTCCTGAAATCTGCAGAAGCTCTGTCAAAACATCATAACTTAGATTTTAGAGAGAAAGAGAAAGGTATTTTAAGTAGAAATAGATGCTTTTACCCAGGGAAACAAGGCAGTAGTCATGTTGCCTGCAATGCAAAATGTCTTATTAATTAAAGGTTTCTTCACTGTTTTCTGTGTTAAGTGGAAACAGAGAGCCAAATTCTTGTCCCTACTAATGTCTGATTTTACAAGCAGCAAAATATTAATCAAAACTTTAGCTTCCATATAGTGCTTAATGCCCTTAGGCATTAAAAGAGGTGCCAGAGAAGTACAGTATTGCTCTCTTCACTTTTTGGATGAATTTTGGCCTATTCCTGAAGTCCTTGTCTAAGGGAAAACTCCTGGTAATGCCGAAATGTAAACCATGCTCATTCTGAGACCCAGAATGGTCTAAGAACCTCTGCTCTTTGGGGAATCAAGCCCTCTTTTGCTAGCTGGACAACACATGTGAGAGGTAAAACACGTGGAAAACAAACATTTTCTTCCTGCCAGTACATGACTTACCAGCAGAAAGTTATCACCTTAAATATAAGTAATAAAATGTGAACTGCTCAGAGACAAAACAAGATTAATGCTGTATTTTGAGGGCAGGGGTAAGAACTAGAAAAGGACTGCAGTGGGCTTTTAAGCCTTAACTTCTAGCAAATAATTGGCAGCAAATGTCTGACAATTTATATGAGGGAATAAAAATACTCATTGTGTGTGTATGTGTGTTGGCTTTGAATACCATGGTCACCCTCCAGCTAAGGAGCCATTTATGCTGCCAGCCAGCAGCCAGACACCAGCAGGGAGCTGGCAGAGCCCTTATGGGCTCATTGTGAGTGAGTCCAGCCAGGGAGCAGAGCCAAAACTCCTGCTTGGGCTCTCCCCAGCAGCCAGAAGTAGTAGCTCCCTTCGGCAAGCTAAAAATGACCTCCCTACCTACTGCCCAAGCCCAGAAAGGTGTTGAGCTTGGGTTACTTCAGATGGACACTGCTCCCTGCACAGCCCACCATGTGGCTCCTATGACTGTCAGCACATGGTCTGCTAGGGGCTCTTTGACAAAAGCTGATAGATTTCACTTGCAACTCTTCACTGCCTCAAAGTTTCAGCCTATGATTTAGAAGCTTTCAGTGTATAACTGCAGTCCTGACAAGTAAAGCAAAATAGAATTATCAGAAAAGTGTCTCCTCCTGCTCTTGTTCCAGCAGGGGAAAAAAGAAAAATAAAAGGAAGAAACCCAAGAAAAAAACTGAGAAACTGATAAACTTTTTTTATTAGTTATTTATTGACAAGAACAGATCTTGTCCAAGGGCAAAGTCAAAACCCCTGTCTTGCAAAGCTGTAAGCAGAGGTAGCAAGATGGTGATGCCTGAAGGAAAAGATGCTCAGCTCAATTCAGCCTACCTGGGGCAATGATTCCACAGGCCAGTTTGCTCTGATTTATCTTTTTCCAGTGAGGGAAACGGAGTTGCTGCATACAAAGTTTGCTATATTCACCAATATGTTGATCGTAGAGTCAAGCACATAGTGTAGTACCGCAATTGTCACAGGGTCAGTGGAGAGTAGAGAAAAACAGATGGAGAAGAGGCCTTCCATTGAGTATGGGAGATGAAGCTGGAAAAGACAAGTTTATTCTTTGCCCTTAGGTCACCCAAGGCAGCTGTATAATGTGTGTGAGGTATCACTGGTGAGAAAACTTCCACAGCAAGCAAAAGCAAAGTCCAGCAACATAGCCCAGACATCACACAAATAGGAAGGTGTGAATGAATCTAGCTCTTCCTTTCCCGTTTAATAAAAACCTTGCTTTTATTCGCTTGTAAGTCATCTTTAGATGTTACCCATGGTCATAGAATGTGATTCATTAATGTACTTATGCACTGAAGGAATCGTAAACATAGATATACTTTATACCTAGAAACATAAAGCACCCAGGGTCCAGCTCGGTCAACATGAATGCATTTTGTCAACAGATGCACAGCGTATCATTACATTCACAGTGACGGACATATTGCCGTCAGTCACTCAATACATTGGCCCTATGCAAACATGATTATTCAAAAGGTTATGGCACATGCCGTTTTGTAATTCAGATGTGATGTTTTACACAGCTCAGTGGGGTTGTATTTACATTTTGCACGTGGAAGATGAAATGGTGGCAGCAAGTCCATAATTAGTACTCTTTTGTTTTATTCAAATTTGGTTTTGCTAGAATTTTCTTCAGTCTCCAGGAAAATTTCTCTCAAGCTCAGACATGCTGCCAGATGATATTTTTACTGTCCTGTTCATTTTATCCAGGTGTGTCCTTTGGAAGCAGGAAATGAAAAGTCATTTTAAATGAGCTTGAAAATGAGATGGAGAGGGGTGGGTTTTCACGACCTTGAGAGGATTTTTATACTTAGAAAACAAAAAAAAAAAAAGAAAATAAAGTCCAGTTTCAAGGCTGCTAGTATAAAAATGTGGAGTTTTATGGAGTTTTTATTTACTTTTGCTAATCACAGCAGGAAAGAATAATAAGTCAGGAAAAAATAATAAGTTTGGCTTAAACATCAAATTTTGCATATGATAAATTTGCAGTTCTTTGCATTTATGTCTGGTTCTAAGCTTAGGGCATCTTTATAACAGTAATGGCTAGAAAACTTCCATTAAAAAAATGGAGACACTTCTGTATTTAAGGGAAATGGTTTAAAGAAAAGTATGATGCTGCAAAGCTCTGTGAACTGAAGTATTATCTAAAGTTGTGGAATTGCAGAGTAACTACAGCACTAGAAAATGCTTTAGGATAAGAGATAATTTGGACCTTTTACCACCAAAAATGCTGATGTTGGGATTTAAAGCCCCAAAAAGTTTCATTTTGAAGGTTTTGTGTTTTGTCTATAAAGTAATTTTGACAGGGATAAACTGCAGAAAATGTTTGAGCTCAAACATTATGATTAACAAAAAGCATTGTGTGTATTTTATTTTTGTGACTAACCTTAGCCAGTAATTTAGTCTGCAGCATTTCAGAGCCCAGCACATGCTTTGTAAGTGTGGCGATTGAAATATCTCCTGGGAACAGAGAAGTTCATCCTGCTTCCATGGAGTTTCTGTTGTTGAATGGCAACAGGGAGGGAAATGGAGAGTGCCAAAAGCTGTGTACTCTGAGGCATTTCTGGGGACAGAAGACTGTGCCAGAAGCAAACTCTTCTCAAGTTCCACAGGTTTCTGCAGCTTTACCTCTGAGAGGAAACCCTCCAGAGTATAGGAAAAATGAGTTTAAAATACGAAATAAAACCCCTTGAGCTATCTGAATTCCTCATTTGGTGGGTAGATGGGGAGATAATTTGGAAGTAGGTAGTGAATGACATTAGCAAATGGATAGATGGGAAGGAATGAGTGTTGAGGCAATGAATAAGTAAGGAAGGAATGAGTGGTAGGTGTGATTTGAAAGGGCATAGCTCAAAGCTGCTATCTTACAGCCTTGACAGGATACCCCAGGAAAAGATAAAAAGAAGCAGGAGAAAACCCTGAGTCACCTGCAAGCTCAGCTGGTGTCAAAGCTTTCACTGCACTTCTTCTTTCCTTTTTTTTTTTCCCAAAACATTTGCATGTTGTATGCAAGGGTTGTAACAATTAGGCCTGTAAAGTATACTGTCAGCCTTAATTCCAGCCTAATTAGGACTTATTTAGTTGCTGATCTTGGAAATCATGATCTCTTTGAGTGGAACTTCTAGATAGACACTTGAACACCTCCAGCTCTGGTAGAATAAACTTACAACACAACTCCTAAAACCTCTCAAGCTTGCATTACTGGCGAATTCAGCTGTGAGAGCTGAGGCAGCTTGCACCCACAACTATCCCATCCCTCTTCCAGCAGTGGCTGAGTAGGGCAGATATCTCAATTACCTCAGTTTACAGTTTGTCCTATAGTCAGAAACAGAAACTGGTAGTGATTTTATGTTAATCATACATTAATATATCATGCTGGAGATTGCAGCAGTGGAGGATTGGATGTCAATCCCATTTAAGCCTCTTTTGTATTGTGGCTGAAGCTTTGAGCAGGATGGGCAGCTGGGACAATGGATGCTTCCCAGCTATATCTTTTTCTAAACGTGAGTCAAAGCCCAAGTTTAGACAGTCTTCAGATAGAGTCAATAATATTGAGATCTTAATAAGTTTCAGGCTGGTTTGTGACTGAGAGACCCTGTTGCACATTATCAGCAATGGCAACAACCACTTATGAATGTTTCGAAGTCAATTTTAAAAACATCCTCTGAACCACAACACCTTGGGACTGGTAGTGTGAAGAATCCACATTTATTCTGCATCAGATTGCTATGTGAAAACTGACTTTTATTTTTATCATCATTTACGTGCAGCACCATTTACTTGGGACTGTAAAGGAGTGCATCAATATTTGAAAACAGGGTGGTGTACTGCAACTGCTGATTCTTTCACTGATTTCCAAAGTAGTGAAAACTAAGCTTGTTATCTTAGACCTGTGTTTCTTCTATATTGTTGACAACCTGAAGTACAGTAGCCTCCTTTATAGCTTAAGATTATACAAAAATATTTGAAGTACCTAAATGATCCAGAAATTCCACTGTCAAAGATAACACCTACTCGTTTTGCATCTATGTCTAATTTAATGAGGTTAAAGATTTCAAGCCTTCAAGATACTTCAGAAAATGAGATTTCTGGAGACATTTAGTTAAAAGCAGCTTTGGACAAGACTACCTGCTTCTTAATGCCTAGGACAAGTTCTGTAGTTTGGCTTACCTTCTCATGTTGCTGCTTGTAAGATTTCCATAAGTAAAGGAGAACTTGCTGAATAACTACTGGGCAACAGAGAACATCACTGCTCACAGAGTTCTGTTTCAAACAGTTAAGCAAGGGAGAAATCCCAAAATTTTTATTTCAATCACATCTTCTGGTAGCAGAAAAGGGAACTACATTATTTCTAATATACAGAGAAGGAGAGACAGTGAAAGCTTTTTTTAGAACAAGGAGAGAAGAAAGGAGGATACCTACTCAGCTTCTCTTTGAAAAAAAAGGATTAACTGTATGTTGAGCTGAACACCAGGTTAAGCAGCCATCTATGACATGCATGAGAAATGTATCCTGCAACATAAAAAATGAAAAGTGATTTTTAAATGGTGACAATAACTGAGTGAATGAAAAAGATTTGCTATTCAAAGGAAAGATAAAATGGCTAATGTGAGAAGCTGCCTAATCCTGAAAATAAAGATTAAAATAGAATCTGGGGAAAAAACAAAAACAAAAACAAAAAAAAAAAAAAAAAAA
>NDXB01010473.1:34306-51793 GCA_002631895.1 Agapornis roseicollis
AAAAACAAAAACAAAAAAAAAAAAAAACCAACCAAAAACAAACCAAACACTACAACACAGTAAACAGAACTGCAAATGTTGCTTCAGAGTACCACAAAGCTTAATAAAGTGTCGGGCAATATTACAGAACAGAGGTAAAGAGGGGAGGAAATCACAGCTGCTCCAGCTCTATTGCTTGGTCAGTGGTCTTCAGTAACAGTGACTGCAGACCTCTACAGATTAGTAGAGAGAAAAACAGAGGGGGTTGCTTTCCCCACATTGGCCAACCGTGAAACTAAAGCCCTTAAATCTTTTTATTTTGCTGACTTTTATGACCTTGTTACCTCACCGGTGTTTAAAGTAGAGAGTACAGTGTAAAGTGTACTTCCTCTCTAGAACCAACACTGTTACTCAAGTAGGGTGTTTTTGTAAGAAAGCCAGTCTCTCACTTGTATCACATTACAAAGCATCCTGGTCAAAGCAAATGGAAACCAACAGCTCACCAAAAAAAAAATAAAATCATTCATTCTGCTGCTTGCTTTTCCTCCATAAGTAAGAAAATAGAGTACGAAACAACTCCTCTGGTGACGCACAGTTCAATATGGTTGAAGTGTTATAATGTGTTACTTGAGTCATAACTGACAGGGTGCCAGCCTTACATTTGCTAGAGCAAACAGACATCAGCTTTAAATTTCCATGCTGTTACGCAACCGTGCTATTACTTACAGGACTACTTGTACTCAAACAGAAAAGGCCATCTACCTTCCTGTTGCAGTGCTGATATAATTGTCTTTACTACAGACACATTTTCATACACACACATATATATATAAATACAGCATTTTAACAGCTCTAAGGAAGCGCTCACTATTTGGCCTTAAAGCATCCTTGTTTTTACCAAAGTGTGAGACTTACGATTGCTGCAGATAGTGAGCCAAGACGTGATCACATAGTCCAGCTGACCATGCAATTCAATTCTCTACCAATATCAGTAGCCAACAGGACATACACACCAAAATGTAAGGAAGTAAAAATCATATTTGCTACTGCTAGTTTCCCAAAAGCTGATGCCAATATAACTTGGCCCTTACTTTCATTAATCAGTCATTAGCACAGTCATTGTATTTACCAGGTCTCTATTGGCTTTGTGGGAGGTATCCACTGACAGAAAATGTTGACAGAAAAAATGCTTCCAGTAACTTTGTCTGGAAGATGTTAGAGGATAAAACTACAACATTACAAATAAGTTGGGCTTCAGGTTTCACTGGGCAACAGGTTACCATGCAATCTAGAAATGAGAGATCCTAGGGTCTACCTCCAGCCTGGGCCAGGAAATAATTGTGCCTAGGTATCCCCAACACTTTCAGAAGGCAGGCCAAACTGGCAGAGCCTCCTGAAACCCAAGGAAGGGGTCTGGATTTGTGGCAGCTGTTTGTCTTTAGGCTCTGCAGCAACCAGCTTACTTCTTTTCAGAGCCTGAATGAACATAGCAATGCTATACTAGCTTAGCTTATCAGAGCCAATCATATGACGAGTGACTAACCATTCAACTTCAGTATAATTTCTGCATACTATTATTGGTGTTGCACCTTTACTGCTGTGGCTCCAGCACAATTGCAGCTGACAATTGGGCAGCATCTTTCAGCAAAGAGCTTAAAGAGCTTGAGAGCCTGAATACTGACAACAGGTGAGGCTGCTGTTGGCTTGAAAGCAAATAGAGGAACAAGCCATGACAGCTGTGAGAGAAAGCAGAAGCAACACAATTTTATATCATCTCCAGGCTGTCCCTTCAGGACATCTCTGCAGACCCAGGGTTCTTTATCGCCCATGATATGAGAAGGAAAGAAGGTTGCTGGCAGGGAATGTGGGCAAATGACCTGAACTCAACTGCCCTGAGGCATGTGCCACTCTGGCAGTGATGTGATACTGCTTGTACAGCCCCTGGAAACGTACTCCCTGGATGGCTGTGCTCCATCTTTCCACCTCACCATATGTTCCCCCATGTAAGCAGTGCAAACACTTGGGATGTCTTCTTTCTCAAGGAATCCAAGCAAGTTAGTGCCTCACCTTCTCCATCAGGATAGAAATGAAGGCATAAAGCAACTGAAAGTTAGTCAAAATATGGTAATCTCTTTGGGTCACAGCATCTCAAGCTCATTTCTATCCTTAGGATTTTCAAGCCAAATGCTGGCTTGAAAGAGAGAATTTCTTCTGAGATGATTGTGTCATAGGACTTTTCCACTTCTTAGGCTTTTGATGGAGTATAACTTTCACCTAATTTCTCTTCAGACAAACTTGCTCAGTGACAGCTAACTGGGAATATTCTGCTATCATACTGGTATTTCTGGATTTCTCTACAGCCTCTCCATCAGCATAGGTTGTCTCTCCTTTTTCATTTTTCTGTTTGTCTAGGCAAATCAATTGCAATCATTTCTCCAGTCCAACTCCTTCGCTAGCCTTTTCCATTAGTTGTGAGTGGTTCAGGCTAGAAGCCTTTTGTCCTACTAAATGTGTGTGAAGGTTGGGGGGGAAGAACATGCTCTATTCTTTCTCAGCAACATAAGGTAAATTGTGAAGCTACCAGATTAATTCAGGGGTTTTTTCAGTGATCACTGGTATTGGTCTCCATGAAAGCCATCATAAGTTTCACCTTGCAGTGAATGGAGAAGAAGGGACTACCACAGAAATGGCAGGGCTAGAGACCAAGCATGTAATACAAACAAATTATTACTCTTTGGCTCATTGTTGAAGGCACAACAGAGTATATTAGGATTCCAGTCACTTCTCCAAGCTTTGATTTTTTTTTTTAAACAAAATAACTACTGGATGACATACAGAACTTATCCTGGAAAACAAAGGACTCCATGCTCTTGGCTCAGTGCTGTGGCCACTGAGATGCAGTATCACAAGTATGTCTCTCCATCTCATTCCCCAGTAAGGCTGCAATCTCTCCTGTACAGTGGCATAACTTTAACTGGTAGAGGAGAGAAGCTGGTAGAGAATGACATGGTCAGATAGATGTTGATTTGAAGGGGCTGAAGTGGATTTTCCATCTTCCAAGTAGATGCTCTCACCACCAAATTATGAAAGAACACTACTTCAATCCAGATTTTTAAGAAATGGAAACAATAACATTGCTTGAGGAGCCCTATGGTGTGGGCATGCTGTAGGTGTGCTCTGATAATGCTTAATAGGTTAGGATCCTCTGGGTAATTATGTGCAGTGAAGCTGAGCAGTTAGATTTTAATCACACTTCTGAGAACTGTTCATAGAGGGTGAGTGGAAAATGCACAGAGTTCTCATCAAGGAGCTTCTAAGTCAGGGCAGTACCTAAATGGTAATCTAAAATTGCAGGTTTGGACATATATATTTGAATTTTTTAGGGTTCTGATCCCTAAATTCTGTTTTACAGCTTAGCTGGTCTTGTAATAATGCCTTCTTGTGCCTCTGATAATAGAAGCAGGAAGTTTCTACCATACTTACTGTTGGCTAGAGTTTTGTGAAAGTTTGTCAATGAATAACTCAGTAAATATGAAACAGCAGTAAGACCCACTTCTTACCATAAGAAACAGGTCTGATGGCCATCACATAGACAAGACCAAAAAAATACCTCTGTTAATCAGCTCCAATATCTGTTAGGGAAATCCTTGGTTCCCAAATACAGTCTCCACCTTTTTCTCTACTGACTCTTACTGACATCTCATCCTCTTAGGAGGAAGCAGCTTCAAGTTCTACCTCTCATTCCCTTCAGAACCTTGGCCTCTCTATTTGATAATCCAATGCCCTCCTCACTTCAGGTCATATTCAGGCAGCCGTAACAAAGTCCATGCTCTCAAAGTGCTATGTGGCCATAAGGTTATCTTCTTTCAAAAACTCCCTACATAAGGACAGAGCAGAAACAGAATTTTCTGGTATGATTTAAAGGTCAGAAGCCATCGGCCCTGTGTTTGTACATGGATGCTGGCTTGCCTAAACAAGCCAACATGATGCACATAGAGAGCAGTGCCATGGTTACTCTTCTACTTCAGGCTACAGCTGTTGTTTGGCATTCATCAGCTGGAAGAAAGCCAGTTATTTAGTTACTCAGTTATCATCATGTCTCCACAGGGCATCTCACAGACCAGTAGTATAGCTGTCCCTTCTCTCATGCCCTCCCAGCATGGGATCTGCAGTGCCCTAAGATGTCCCCATCACATGGCTGCAAACATGCACATCAAACACATGACTTCCACACCCTGGCCTGCTGCCACCCATCATCTGACCCAGTTCATGGAACTCAATCATGGAAGTAACTACACAGCCTATATTTGCATTCCTGTGAAGGCTGCTTAAGCTTGTGAACAGAATACATTTCACAAGATATGACATGTAGAATTTCTGCTGTTCGGAATATGTGTGCATATTAAAGTAAAGCTGCCTGTGTAAATGTGTGTGCTTGTCTGGGGATAACTGTGTGCAGAACCAGAATCTGGTCTTAGGGCAAAAGTAAGAGAAGCACTGCCTTTCAGGCATTTCAAAAAAATGCAACTCTTAATGAAGTGATGATAATCCTATTTTTAATTTGGCTTCTGTGTCTGCTCAGTAACAATTTTTCATAACGATTTATTGGCCCCAGTTTTTTACTGTGCTCTTCCTGCTAACACTTTAGGAACGATAAAAAGCCTTGTCCTAAAATTTAGTGCTTTATACATGTCTTCTGGAAAGAAATATCAAAAAGTGGCTTGGGTTAGCCAGATTTTTTTTGGCTCTCTCCTTTCTGCTTGGCTCAAGGGTTACTTATTAGACGTTTTCATGTTCATATCCCTGGCAATGGAAAAGCTATACATTCAGAAATCTGGCACATGCACAAAGATAAGCACAAAACATTTCCTAAGGTTGTATTGCTTGAATTTCAGCTCTTTAATTAGCAGGATGCTTTCGAGAGGACATTTTTCAGGGTTCTTTTCACAGTTGACTGTTCTATCTCAAAGGCTTCTCCTAAGATTAGGTTTATAGTGGGGCCTGACCTGATACATCCATGGATCTCTAGACCAGTTGTCTTTTACCACTCAGAATTTTGTCTCAGTTGAAGAAGACTCTATTAGTCAGCTGTCATTTTTGATGCAAAAGTCAGGTATAATATAAAGCCAGGATATGTTGGCCTTACTCCAGGTAGTACACAGTTGGTAGCTTGTGAGCAGTCAGTCTGACCCTGTCTAAAACTAATAGTCTTGGTGCATGTGTACAGACAACTAGCAGGTCTGACATGTCCCAGAGGCATAGTCTTCAGGGTGCTTGTTCTGCATGGTGGGTGTCAAAATTTCTTGGACACAAGTACAGAAGCCTTTCCACATTGTGCCATCCTTAAAAAGTTTTGTCTAGACAAGAGAACATTTTTGGCATAATTATTCTCTAGCATTTTAACTTTGCATGCAAATAATTAAAACTAGTGTTATAATACACTTTCAAGCAGGCCGCACTACTTGTAGAGACCTGAACCAAACTCTTAGAGGGTGTTGGGAAAAGAAAACAACTAAAATACTGGCAAGTCAGCATAGTATCTTATCAAGAAGAAAAAATAAACTAACATAGTTTTAACACTAATTAATATAGATACAGAAAGCTGATGAAGGAATATGACCCTCTTTCACAACACTGTGCCTTTGGACTGATTGACAGCAACTAGATAAACACACACAGTCATTTTTGCTTTGGAAATTATTCATTACCACTTTTAACTGCAGAAAATTTTCTACATTTTGATAAAGCAATGGAAGGTTCCAAGGAAATAAAAGGAAAATGGGTTGTTATTACCAGCCTGCCATTCATTTCCCTTTGTACACCACGTGCAGTACAACTGTGCGTGGTGCCAAATAAGGGCCCCAAAGTGGAGTGAGGAATTAATACAGATTATAAAGATACACTTTTTTGTGGGTGTTTTTCTGGGTTCTCAGTTTCCCAGCCTGGTTCACTGTGCAGCTGTACAATGGGAGAGCGTATGGATGAGGAGATACAACATGTGAACTTGCTCTGCCACAAAAATAAATGTTCATCTAAATGAGGCCTTAGTCAATTTATCATTCAAGCACGTAAACTAGTTCATTACATTGGATGTGCTGTACTCAAACTATAAAAAAAATCCTTATCTCCATAGTAAACATGCAAACCTGGAAACTCAAACTCTATTTTTTACTCGGTACAAATACATCTGAAATAATCATCTAGCTTTGAAGATGTCCTTGAAACACATGTAGAAATACAAGAATTTTTAGAAAAATTACTAACATCAGGATTATGAATAATCAAAATCTTAACACAGTCTACGTATTTTCTATTCCTATATTCTAGAACGACTCCTCTATAAAGAGAGTCTAATTTGGAATAGAAATTATTTCATTTTAGGATATTTACCCTGCTTTGTAAGTAGAGTAATTATTCTGGAACATGCTCATTTACATTTTGGATTAGTGCCTGCAGAATGGCTCAGAGGAATAATTATTTTGGAAGAGCTATTCTGATCAATTTCTGCATCTGAGGCCCTGCAGACCATATGTGTCACCAAAGGCAGTCCAGAACTCCACAAAATACTAATTGAGTCCTTTGACTTAGAAGGCTTCAACAGTATTTGATCTAATATTTCGCATTAACTATTTATAGTGAAAAAAATACAGAGATCACACTTCTAGGGCACTATATATAAGCCAGTTAAGCACAGTATGCAATCATTAAATGCCTAGTGTAGGAATTTCAGCACAATACAGATATATATTTGCTTACAATATGTTGTTAGGGCCTTGAGGGTCCCCATGAAAAATGCTTTGTGCCATGACACACCAGGTATTCATTGCTAAACTATAAAGCTCAGTAGAAAGATTCAGCTGGCCCTGATGTGTAGGTACCAAGTTTTTACTGAGGTGGTCACCAAACTAACTGGGAAGTCCAGACCAAGTTCTTTTCTTCAGCACAGCACCCACAGGATGCCAGACCAAAAGCCAATGGTGGAAACATCCACCAGCACAGCACCAGGGATGAGGGATCTTCTTCACCCAGTAGTGCTCCCTGGCAGTGTGTCACCCACTAGTATAGTCACAGCCTTACATCTTTGACAAGGAAGAATAACACCAGGAAGACTCCTAGCTTATTTGCACTCCTGGAAAATGATAAGACTTTGTATACAGTATATCTCTGCATTGATATTATGGCTTACATCGTTTCTTCCAATGGAAAAAAACCAAGGTAGCATATGCCAGGAACAAAAATCTCCCAAAAGATATTCTTGTGGAGAACTCCTCGTTCCTCATATGCTTGTCCTACAGGAATGATTGCAGGTCTGCCCCAAACAGTGTACTTACCAGAAACTCAAATTTACACCAGTAGGAAGGAGAAATCAGAACCTATTCATTAGTTGTTCCATAATAGATTTAAAAATACAAATTCACAAGGTCACTTACATAAAGCCTGCAATACCATATGCTCAACACATTCCAGAACACCAAACACATGAATCACTGCACTTATATTCATAAAAATACTCTTCTACTCCCCCAGCACATCACACAATGATATAGTTACAGGAACCTTTTTCCAGGTGGCAGCTGATTTAAGAGATTCCTGCATTTGCGGCTTATTCCTGACCCATGGCTGTAACTGGTTGCTTCCTTAGTTATGTTGGTTTAATTTTGTGGAGCTGTGGCAGCCACCATGCTGGGTTTAAAAAACTCCAAACCAACCAAATGAAACCCCATCAATAATTTTTGAAAGTTGTTTAAAAAAACTCCAACTTTGGTTATTTCAGGGACGTAACTGTTGCTTCAGCACTGACGGGGGAGGGGTGGGGGGAGCAGTGACTTGCTTGCTTCATGTGCTGCCATGAAGTGNTTGAAAGTTGTTTAAAAAAACTCCACTTTGGTTATTTCAGGGACGGTAACTGTTGCTTCAGCACTGACGGGGGAGGGGTGGGGGGAGCAGTGACTTGCTTGCTTCATGTGCTGCCATGAAGTGTCCTTCTCAGAAACATTTCCAGGGGTTTTAAACAGTAAAGGAAAACAGCAAGTGTATGATAACGTGCCAGCATAACAATGACAAACTATGACTGTCCCAGGTCATTCATGGGAGAGATGCATGAGCTGGGCTAGGACTCAGGGAGAGATGCATGAGCTGGGCGAGGATGCAGGGGCTCTATCACTTCTTTAATTATTAGGCCTCCTCAAAATTCTTTTCCAAAGATGTATAATAATAAAAAAAAAAAAAAGTAAAGATGAATGTTAGCAAAACACATTTATTTAAGGGTTGTTTTTCACCTGGACTTTACTGAAAGGCAATTTTACCCTAGACCTTTCCTGTGTGTATTCTCTGCGTGCATATGTACACTAATAAATGGCATGAATCCTCAGCTGTGTTTGCATTGTTTGCTCAAGCATTCAGACTCAATAAACCTGTGGGTTTTTTTCTTGCTTTTAGCAGAGTAAAACAAGAAAGCCTCAGTGAAACTAGAAAAAATGAAATAAGCACTGGTGAAAGATGAAGCACAGCCTCTATGCCTTGATACTTAAAATGAGGTCAGTTGGCAGACAAATTTCCAATGTAACTGATTTACTAATCAATACAGAAGAACTCGCATTTCTTCCATAAAATGACTTCAGTTTGCTTAGGGAAGTTATGGTGTTCTGAATATCGAATGCTAGAATAGATACATGTGTGTGTAAGATGGAATCCAACTGTGACCAGTGTGTTTGATAGAAGATTTTTCAAGACAATACTGCTTTTTCAAGAAGTGTTAATTTATCTGAGAGAAAAACTGAAAAAATCCAGTATGGTTTTATGTGGTTTAGGGTTCTTGGTGTGTTGCTACATGTTGTTTTACAAAAGCAGGAATGCGAAAACCCCTGTCCTCTGAAAACTGAATAAGTACCAGAATTAAAAAATAAGACACTCACAATTAAATTCTGCTTTAACTTAATTTTCACTGAAAGGCAATTTTTCTATTCTGCTGGATAAAAAATTAAACAGCAGGAATTATGAGAATATTTTTTTTCCTACCATTTGATGGAAAAGGTAGCAGGTTTTCTGTAATATGTGTCTTGAGAACTGTTTCCTCTAAAATAAGCACCTGATTACTGATATAAGAGCTTTTTTCTTCTAAGAAATTTATTTTAAGCAAGAAGTCCTATCTCAGTGAACAGAGTGAAAACAAAAAGCTATTTCCTCACTGGCAGCATTATGGGCTCTGATTTACTAGTGGGGATGGCACAGCTGAGGGTGGCTGATGTGATTAGATTCAGCCCTCTGCCCTGCTGCTTCCAAGAACAGGGTTTGTTCATCCATAGAAGATGACAAATAGGATACCTTACTGCTGTCTGCAGCTGCATCATGGAAGAATATAAAGAAGATGGAGCCAGACTCTTCCTAGAGGGACAAGGTGGAAGGAGGCAAGGTGATGGGCACAAGTTGTAACACTGGCAATTCCCAACAAGAAGAATATTTTCAGCATGAGGATGGCCCGACAGAGGAACAGGAGCCCAGGGAGGCTGTGGGCACTCCAACCATGGAGATATCCAAAATTTGACTAATCAAAGGCCTGATCTTGCTTTGTGTTGGGAGAGACTACCCCCAAGAACCTGCAGTGTCTTTTATCCTTTTATTCTGTACAGACAGCAGATCCATTTGTGAAACCATGCTGGAAGCACTGCTGAGTGGTGCTCAGTAGCTGTCACTAGCTTTGATTTACCTGAGAAGCTTAAGCAGTTAACTGAGGCATCACTGAGGGGTGAGCTGGAGTTGAAGGAGCTGATTGTGTATCAGTGTTGAACAAATCTCCTTAGGTCTCCTCAGTTATACTTCCCTTTCCTGGTCAGTTACAGATCAGAAAGGTCTCACTGATATCTCTTGTCTTTGCCTCCTTCTTTCTCCAGGACTCTTAACTGCTGAGCTGCAGATATTTGTGGGTATTACTGACAACAGAGAGAAAATTTTATTTTTCAGTGATTTTACATACAGACCCACAATGTGAATATATATGCAGATAATCTCTGTCAAGGAAAGAAAGCTTACTTATCTGTAGGTACTCTACCATCATCACTCTCTTGCGCCTCAGAGCCCACACCTATTTGGTGCCTGCTGTTGTTTTCCATTCATACAAGTAGATCACTAGTCTAGGCTCCTATTACTCTGACTGACTCAAAGTCCTCTTCTCTGGCCCTGACAAGAGCCACTAACATCTGCTCATAATGTTGCTGCAGAGATGGCTTTGATTTATCACTATGACAACATCATTCTCAGGGCTGCATCCCAACACGGCTTCTGCTTTCTCCATGGCATCAGTCACTAAGCTCTTGTCTTCAAATCCCATCTATAGAGAAATCACTTGCTCCACAGCTGAAGTGCAGCTTCCTCCAGGATGGAGCTCTAGCAATACATAACACTAAACATCAGGTTTAAGAGAGGAAATGAAAAGTTATGGTGTATACAATGTTAAATAAGGACAAATCTACATGGGGTGAGTGTAATAGCCAAATAGGAACTGAAAAGGTTCTAAAAAAGATTAATGGTATTATTACTTTCTGACATGTTACGATTTCTTACTGGCTTTTGAGATTTACTCAAAGGAGTGGGTGGTTTAAATGGCTTTTATCAAAACTTTTGTTCTTAAACTCAGAAGAACTTGACTCTTAGAGGAAGCCATTAACTGCATGTGGCTGCTGAAGAGATACAGCACTATGCAGTGGCAGTAAGTTTAACAGAACGTGTCCTTAGACAAAAAATTCTCCTTGAAATACTCTCTACTTACATCCTGCTCTGACTTTAAAAATTGAGTGTTATGTTGCTTTTTCCAAAACAGCTTATAGCTGAGGCAAAAAGAACAATGGCAGCTTCCAATTCCATACAATGATACATATGTATGTGCATATTTCTGTTTGTTATGTACTGATACAGAAACTTGTCAAAGCATTAATTTTGTATATAGCATTTCTGAGCCATTCTTGATATAATGTTGCATTTGGCTACAATTCAAGATGTAGACTGATATTTATATGCTATTTTACATTGAAATATGATTGCATGCTTTCAGATTTACAAAACTTAAGTCTTGCCAGGAAATTCTTGCCTGTGAAGCTATTTTAAGACTTTATCAGTTAAAAGGCTGAAGAGCTAAATTTTGTCCCTACGTTGACTTAAACGGATGCTGTGCATGCATATTCAAAGGGAAGCTCTGACTTTGATTTAATTGTTTAGCGTCGTTAGAATTACATACTTAAAAATCCTGGGTGATTAATGGGACTGGTGACAGTTTAGGAACTCCTAACGTTTCTCTGATGCTTGAAAAAAGCTCTAAATTTCTTTCTCTGACACATTATACAAACAACAACTTAAATTCCCATGTGGTTTTTATTTGTCACAAATACAGATGATTTAAAAGTTTTAATGAAAAACTGCCGTTGAAAATAAAAGTTTCACATAGCATATTTCCTTCTTTCCTTCTTTCAATTTTTATTACCAACCAGCTAAGCAACTGAAACATTTCCAGTGTTCAGAAGTAAACAATTCTAGTTTTGCACAGAAATTTTGAGATGTACCTGATTTTTTGTTGTGTTTTTTCCCCTTCACAGAAGTTTTTGTAGCTCTTTTTTAAAATTCTATGGAAAATATCTACTGTTTTCTAACTGACTCAGAGACTTGAACAGGAAGAGAAAGGCACTTGGTCAGTAGCTGCTACTGGCAGCCATTACAAAGTTAGCAGCCCATTGGAATCCCCCAGGAATCCAAGCTTTAACTTAGGAAGATAAATATGTTTCCAAACCTAACCAATCCAGAATACACTGACAATATGAACTGGGAGTAAATCAATGTATTGTTCCTTTACTGACTGTGCATACAGCCTAAAATAAAGTCTGGAGAGATGGGAGTGACTAGACTACAGAAGACTACTAACTCAAAATCCTTAATATGATCAGTCAAGTCTTAGCACCAACTGAATTATAACTGTTTAACATTTTAGCAGTATTCAGCTAATGTGCATATATTATGAATCTAAACCAGCTGCCAATCTTGAGCCTCTGTGCCAGAGCCTTCCCCAAACCTGAAAAATAGAACACATCGATCTTTGTATCACTCAGAAGTGGAGTCACAGAGGCCTTGTTGCATAAACTGCTAATTAACACAGAACAAAAGGCTAGTCTCTGCCCTAAGGAGGCTGCAGTTTAATTATGACTGGAGTCAGCATGTAAATATCAATGGAAAATAAATGAGCGTAAGGGTTCACTTAAGATTTCTCCAGGGAAGGAGGTTTAAGAGATGCCCATCTTCTTTCATTTCTGATGCTTTTTTCTAGGATTGAAAAAGTGATTACATTTTGAAAACACCACCACTATTTTTAGTTCAGGGTTGGGGGGGGGGAGGGGGAAAGGGGGCAGTAGCTTGGACCATTTCACTTTTCAGGGATGGAATGTAACCTTGAAGGGAGCTGGATCAGCAAACCTGGTGGGATGGCCAGCAGTGCCCCATGAGCACTTGGTGCTTCAGCCTGGACCTGCAGTGGAATTGCTGCCTTTGGGATTGCAACAGGACACTGTTGCCAAAGAGCACAGCATCACAGCAGCATCCAGTGTCAGCTCAAGATGCAGCAGTGTCAGTGTGCCGGCTCCAGGGGGGAGTCTCAGCACCAGTAATGGTGGGTTTACAGAATGAAATAGGAGCAGTGAGAGCACAGAGCACTTGTTTGAAACATAACAGGTAGCAAAGTTCAGTGTCTTTGGCAAAGAGGAGGTGGGAGCCAACGTTGCCTTACTACATAAGAACATAGAGGCTGAATAGGAAAAAAAATTGAGCAGTCTGGAAGACAAAGCCTAGTCAGCTAGAAATTGCCTGCATATTAGCCATTATCAGTACAATGTCTTGCAATTGTGAAATTAAATGGGCAAAATATGATATTCCATATTTCATCTCAGAGCTATGAACATACAATATTTGCCCACTTCAGTAAGAAGGAACACATAAAGTCAAGTAGCAACAAAATTTCCTATATTCTGCAGCAGAATGGGACAAATTTCAGCATCCTGGATATAGCAAACTGTGCCTATATTACAATGCACTGGCTATGGCACAGGATACCTACCTTGCTCTTTCATTGTCATATAGATAAAGGAGCAGCACTGTCATTTCATTGTAACATGCCTGACTTAAGGGATAGTTGTTATCACAGGGACATTTTTCTCTAAACTTCATACATACAGTAGGTATTATAAAAGGTAGAAAGAACTCCTCTCTAAGTGTATTATCTGTACACTTCCACTGGGCCTGCTGAATCCCTCATGTAATTGTCATGCTTTGTTCAGCTTACAAAAAAAACCTCTGTAGACCACCATGAATTTATGGAATATAGCAGCTTTAAACTTGTTTGCAAAGGTTTAAAGGCAGGAGTTTAATTCCCTGGATTAAAATTAATTTTAAATGCTTTAATGGGGTGAGCTCTTATCTTGAAGACTGATGTGCCTGCAGGCTTTATAAAACACCGGCATTCTAGGATGCAAAGATATTCTCTGAGTCAGGTTGCTAAAGCATATCACACACCAGTGGCAATTACCACTCTCCCTTCTGCAGTCACATATGATGCCATAAAATGGGACCCAGACTTCCTTATTTAATTACCTGGTTTCTTTTCATCTCAAGCACAAGGCAAAAGAAATGCATTTCACTCACCCTTGTAAATAGCACACATTTTCTTACTATTATGCCTTTGAAATATTGCACATGAGAGAGAATATTTAGAAAATTTCATGAATGGCAGAGACTTGTATGCAGCCTTATCCTGGGGATATTTGTTGGCAGAAAGCTTCAGTAGCATTATATTTTCATGATATTGAACAGGTAAGACAAGTTTGTGCTGGTGGATGTGAGTGTGAACAGACTTCCTGCTTCAGAACCGTGACTTTTCCCCTAGCCTGTCTACCAAAGGACAATGCAATTGATGTACAAGTCAAACGTTTACATAATTTTCATTAGACTGGTTTAAATGGAAAAAGATTATAATGCCATTTTGCAGCACTATTATCATACTGCAAGTTTGATTTGACAGGTGATCCAGGTTGTAGACCCTAGTGTGATCTAGAAGTTATGGAAATCCTATCATCCTCACTGAAAAGGTTCGGAGAACCCCTGATAAACATAATAAACTAGTGTGAAGTATTCAGTGTTGTTACACAATTCAAAATTAATATAAGACATTGAAAGTTTTCACTAAATAATGAAATATGCTAGGATTCCTAGGCAACCTCAGTGAGAAAGACACTGCCGACATTGACTATGTGCTGTTTCAACAGCCATCCGTCATAAGAAGGAGGAAAGAAGAAATGGTCAGAGAAGGGAAACAGAAAGGAGAATGTGTGAAGAGAGACTCTTTTCCGCTGCATTCTCCTCCAATATGAGCCAAAGCTGAAGTGCATGGCAGTGCAGCTCTAGCTCAAGTGTCTGGTGCCTGGCATCAAACTGCTGCAAAGAAGTCAGCACTCTACATCCCTTTCACCTGGCTGTGACCTCTCTTCAGATGTACAAAACCTGCAGAGAGAATATATTCTGCATCTGTGAACCAGTGCCGCCAGTAAGCCGCCTTCCCTGACATGCTGTGCTGACCTCCCAGTCAGTCCCCAGTACAGAAGGCCAATGGTACCATCACATGCTACCACCTGCCCACTCACCTCCTTCTCTCTACAGCACTGTAGCAGGGTCTCGGAAATGCTGCTTTCCCCCTTTTTTCCTACACTGTCAGAACACAGAGGTGGCAAGCAGCCATTTCGCTCTTCCCACTATGCCTGAGGTGCCAGCTTCTCCCAAGGAAGTGTCTGCCGGTCTCTATGTACATCTGCCCTTGTGCTAGTCAAGCAGGAGAAATCTGAGTCCCTCTGATCTCCAAACAGCAGGATGTCGGTGACAGTGCCTACAGAAAGAAAGACATTTTCCTTAAGACACACATTTTCACACCTCAGAAGATAAAGCTTTGTGTGTTAAAAGTTACGAAATAGTGGTTAATATTTGCCCATAATGAGTTCTGTACTAAAAGACAGATTACAGAAATCACTCTTTTTTACCCATTTATCTTAGCAACAAAAAAGAAAGGGAAGAGTACACCCACAGTAATAAAGATACAGGCTTTAAAAGTCTGTAATCACTCTGTTTTGCACAGAATAAATGAATCAGAAGTTCAGTGAGCTACAGAAAAGAATTTCAGGGGAAGCATGAAAACAGTCCTCCTCTGTAGCTGTATAATCTCACTAATGCCTGGAAAAATCAAACCTCCATATTCTGACACTTAGTATTTCCTTTTATATCCCTTCCTATACAAATTCATATGTCTGTTCCCTAGCACATGTTGCCACTAGACTACCAGCTGCTAAAGAGGATTCAGAGACAAAAATGTTTTAAATAAGGAAAGGACAACCAAAACCTTCAATGATTAGGTCACCACTGCCTCTTTATTACCTGCAGGTTGGAGAAGTGAAGATTTGTCACCACCAGGCTGCTAAAGATTATTGTCCTAGAGACCTGCCTGCTGAGCTGCTTGGACAGTCAGTCCCTGACCTGCATCCACCAAAATGAGCCAGGTTAAAGCTGAAACAAGGTAAAAAGTGCTAGCACAAGCACATCAACAAAGGGGACAGTGGTGGGGACTGCCAAGCATTCCAGTTGTGGCATTTCTGCTGTCAGCAGAGGATGTGTGGTAGTGTCTCAGAGCTGAAATCTGTGGGGACCTGAAAGACTTTAAGGGGAAGGCTTCTATTGCTGAACCTACGCTGTTCTCTGACTGGTGATATCTAACAAGCTGGCACCCCAGGGGTGAGGAATTCTAACAATTCCTCTTGGTGATATTGTCATAGGAGAGTAATTACATAGAATATAAATGTACATTTCTGGAGAAAATGTGACAGGTAATACTTAACCTAGTTGATGAAAACAGAAATGATACTTCTCAGTCTAATAAATGATACTTCTCAGTGTGGTAAACTAGGGACAGAACTCTAGCTAAAATATAAATGCGCTGAGAATGCAATTCTGTGTTTCGCAGCACACACTTAAAACAAGAAGTGATATACAGAACAATCTTTACAGGAAGTCATTTTACAGTTGCAACAGCTGAACAGCTTCTCTAGGATTGATTGATTGATTGATTGATTATTAGCCACCATTTGTCTTGCACTTAATACAACATTCACAGCCTAGCTGTGCTTAGGGACATTTAAATACTCAAGTCCAAGAGGAGCACTTGTAAGGGGGCATAGGTCCTTAATCTTGCGTCTCTATAAGCCAAGCACAGCTTTAATTGTATTGCTATAGAAGGAATAGCCAAAAGCTATGTAAGGCAAACCTTGATGAGAATATGTAATACCTTTTATTAAACCAGGCAGTAAAAGACAGACAGCATTTTGGATAGGCATGTATTCTTCAAGCCTGAAATCAAATCCTTTTTATTGTCATCAGTAAATGTTACATCAGGATTGGAGAGGTGTAGGCAATTGTTTCTCCTATAGGTAAGAATGAAAGATCCACTGCTCACCAGTTTCCAGAAAGAATCCCCATAGAAGAGTGCAGGAGAGGTGAGATGCCTAGAGCTGTGCCTCATCTCTTCTGTAAATGGTTATCCTGGGAAGCCAAGTGTGGTTCCCTTTGTATGGTCATTTAGACTGGCATCTTTGAGGGTGACTTTTCTTTGCAGTTCAGAGTGAAAATGAAATATTACTTCCCTATGGAATAAAGCAAGTGTTCAAGTGTTAACTTATTTAGTATGTCTGGTGACTTATCAAAGTGAAACACAGAGTTCATGGAGCCTGATTTGATTCCAGCATCTGATGCCCACCTTCTCCACCAAAAAGGCTCTACCCCATTAATTTACGCACAGTTTATCTTCTATCCAAATTAACTGGTCAGCCTCTTCTATGATCAGCTGGTCAACTGCACTGGACTCAGAAAGAATCTCAAATATATTCTGAAAAAGTAAAATTCTCCCAGGCTCCAACCTCACATCAAAGCCTCTCCCTTCACACAACACAGTCAACTGGGGGATCTTACAGATCTGGTGGCTTAATGTATAGGGAGCTCCTGTCATATGGACTAATGTATGGACTTGTGCACTGGCACAGAACAGACTTAAGTCCAGCTGGAAGATAGTAAAACCTACCATGAGGTATAGCTGTGTTTAAAGGTAATGTGTACACTAAACATCCTTCATTCAATGTATACTAAGGCAGCAATTAAACATTCCTTTGGTCAGTGGCAGCTGCAGTACTACGATAAGGCCCAACAAAGCAAGAGCAAAACCAAAGCAATGTTAAGTGATAAGTTTCCCAGGGGCTTGCTTGCAGAAACAAGATCTGCTAGTACTGAATTATTTTGCACCTGGGTGTGAGACAGTCAGAAAGTGAGTACAATATCAAGAAGAAAAGAGAAACCCAGTAGTGTGTGTTGCCTTCAGGCAGTGCTTTTTTTGGTGAATAATGGTGGGTGGTTTGTTGTTTTTTTTTTTTTTTGGGGGGGGGGGGGAAT
>NDXB01010473.1:51922-74552 GCA_002631895.1 Agapornis roseicollis
GGGGGGGGGAGGAATCAAAAGGACATGTTTGAATTCCTGAAGATGGAAGCTGCCTCCTCCTTAGTATTTCAGTGTTTAGAGGAACAAAATTTTAATTTTTTATATTTATTTGTTTTTTTATTGTTAGATATTTAAAGACTGATTCTTGATCCACAATTAGCTACTTCTAAGATAAAATTGTTCTGTGAGTTTCCAGTATCAGCACTTGGTGCTCGAACCACCAAGCAAACCAGAGTTTCCAAGGGAAACAGCAAAAATTCACAGGCAAATGTGGATGCTTTTGTTCAACCTGTTTTGTTCTACAAGTTTGCAGGGAGAGTGCAACAGAAGCACCTTGGTTATTCAAGTCCTTGTACAGCACACAGCTGGCATGGCAGCATTTTCTTTCATCAGGTTAATTTTGAGACAGGACCAAGGAGGTGAAACTGTAAAGATTTTGCAATTTTTAATTAAGAAATTGTGTAAGCATATGAACAGCCACATGATGAACAAAGTAACCAGACATGAAAGCATTTATGTTTACACAATATGAGCAGTAATAAAAGAGTCATATAATGAGAGAGCTACCTCCCTTCAACCTAATAGAAAACAGTATATCCTGCATTACTTCTCATTGTGCTTTCATGAACACACTTATCACCATCATCTTTACCAGAATTACCACCAGAGCTGAGCCACATATAACTGTTGTAGAAAAAAAAAAAAAAAAAAAAAATAAGACATTGCAAACTTNAACAGTATATCCTGCATTACTTCTCATTGTGCTTTCATGAACACACTTATCACCATCATCTTTACCAGAATTACCACCAGAGCTGAGCCACATATAACTGTTGTAGAAAAAAAAAAAAAAGAAGACATCAGTCATTGCTAACTGAGAACAGACATGTTATATGTCAGATCGAAAAATAACATGGTATATGCAGGCATTCCTGGAGGAAGAACTTGGAAGTTTCCATGGGAACTTTACCTCCTTCCTTTCCAGGACTACAGCTGCCAGGCTGCTGTGCTGCAGGGTTGCAGGTCTCCAGGGCAAAGGAGAGCACCACATCTGGTGCTGCACAGTGGTGCCAAGGCCAGCTGCACTGAGAATTAACCTGAAGCAAGGCAGCAAGTTGTATTTTACCTGATCAGCCAATTAACCTTTTTTCTGGGGAAGAACAGGCTCTCATCATGAAAGGTTCCCAGATGGACTCACAAAGACTGAAAGACTCCTCATATTTGTTTCTGTAGGAGACAAAGTAAGGTGTCCAGATTTGAAAAGCATGTTATATTTTAACCAGTGAAAGGATGAAGGAATGGCTTGAAAGCACCGTGTAATTATGTTGTTGTTAACCCTTATACATAGAAACAGTCTTGTATAATTACTATTGATATGGCCAAACCCTCATGAAGAGGTATGAAAAGAACTTGGGAAATTATCATCTATCTCCACACCTTTGGTTCAGAAACCATTCAAACACAGACTAACTCACCCAATGTTACCATGCAACTGCAACTCTGTGGAGCTGCTGCTGCCCTCTCCCTTGTCCTCCAGAGCTTTTCTTCTCCTTTCAGATTCTCCCAGTTCAGTGAAAGATCATTAGTGTGGGTAATGAACACTAAAGGCAAGTCATGAGAATGGAGTATATAAAGGAGATGTTAAAAGACATTGAAAAAAGTGTGTTCAAAAGACAAAGGTTAAAATAGCATTTTAAATAGCTAAAAGGATAGTTTAGAAAATTATCAAAACCATTTATTAAAGGTCTGACATCCTTCCTGATGGTAAGCAGTATCTTATTCAATGAGACAAGTAACACTCCTCACACATTATGAGATTACTTTTAGGTTTATTGTAACTTGAGCAGTAAGAACAAGCAATGGCTTGAGTCTTATTAAATGTGGTGATGACAATATAAACTTTATTCCTTTAACTTCCAAAGCTACTTTAAGGAGATTTAAAAGAATTTATTTAACCTCAGAACAACCTGAAAGATTAAAGCTGAGTGACAAGACAAGCCTTGGGCTGTTTTATACCAAACGCTGTGATGTTGATTTGGAATTTCCTTGAATTATTTGAAGACTAATTCCAGAATTATTCTGGTTTCATGCAGTGTAATTGAGATCAGAATTGTGTCAGAGGATTTCTTCACATTATCTCAACTGGCTGTTTAATAAACATGAGCATATTCCCTTTTTCTTTCACTGACCATATCATGGTCTAATATTAATAGGTTTCTCCAGCATTAAAACCAACCAGTAACATTGCTAGCATTTTTTTTTTTACAAAGCACAGAAAAATAATATCTTCTCATAGGAAATAATTTAATACCAGTGTGCAAGTTTTGCCTGAAAGGTATTGTGGTTGTCGATACATGTAGATCATTTAATTCATTCCTATACAGATGTATTTGAGCTGCTTTTTTACCAGAAAGCATCACTTCTGACAACAGTTGCCTCTAAATTTGGCCCTATTTCAGTTACTTCTAAATAAAAATGAGGGGATATGATATTACTCAACCACATAATTTGTAATTTTGTCATTAAAAATCTCTGTATCCTGTTGCACAGATACTCAAAACATGCAAAACATGTTGTTGTTTACCAGTAACATGTAAATTGTATAGACACACAATGAAAGCTCTTAAAAATATGTAAGCAAGAAAAATAAATCTCTGACACAGTTTTTATATCACGGAATATTGGATTTCATCCGGAAAAGCACAAATTATTAAAAAATAGCTGTGAATTTTTATACATGTCCCAGAATTTCAATTGTTCTTTAAGAAAGTATCAGAAAAACAAGTTCATCAATTAGATGTACCCAGTGAAACAAAACAGAACTTTCAAAATATGCTATATTGTTGTGGAAATGTGCTAAAATCCATCACAATTACTTTTCAATCATTTCAAGATGTAATATGTTTCTTGTCAGATTTTTAAGCCTTATTAAGCCTTAATCTATACAAAAACTTGTACATTACATGTATGACCAGTTCCATATGTAGGTATCAGTCAGCTTTCACTGTATGGAAAAAAAAATAATTTTAACATTTTATGTTAGTTTGGTTAAACTACATGTATCCTGTCTGTGTATCCACACTTTTTAAGCTGTAAGGGTTATTTGTAATGTTGTATCCAATTATTAGAACAACTGAGAATGGTGGTACATTAACATTTGGGATCAACATAGTTTACTTACTATAAATCAGCCATGAAAATACACATTTTTAAAGTTATTGTAAGAATTTAAGCAATTTTAATGTCAAGTATCTGCTATCAATGTTAATTTTACAGTACAGATTTAAGACAAAAGAAAATCTTTGTTGACATAAGAACTTTGGAATAGAAAAACTTTTCTTCAGAATATTGCAGAAGACAGTGCTCTCTAGGCCTGACCACAAAAGGAATATAAAATACTGAGCTAATAGAGCTTCTCAGAAATAACAGTCTGTATTTTTCACATCCTGTAAAATCTTCTAAGAACACTCTTAAAATCAGGGGAAGCCAGACTGCTGGTTAAACAGCTAGTAGATAACCATATCTAAGCTTGTTCTACCCTTCAGCAAGACCCATGCAATGACCACAAACAGACATACAGTCTTCTTATGTATTTACTATAAACTGTTTGACAACCCTGAATATAAACAGGCTTAGCAAACATAGTAATTTACTTTTTTATTTCTTTTTCTTGCACTCTCTGAAATTATTTCCCAGCTTTTTGTTAAAGATTTATATTCTTCTGCCACCCTTAATGGATCTTCATCCCACCATTACTGAGAGTAGGTCAATTGCTCAGAACTGTGACAGCGGCAAGATTTTTTTGGATGTTAAAACTGCTGCCCATGCTGTACAACTGAGGTCAATGGATAAGAAGTCTTCCCTACAGGTATGTTTCCCTGAAAATCTAAAAGAAATTTCTGCTGCAGAAGCAGAGAATTTCATCTCTTGGTGTGAACCAGGCTATAACCTCCTCATCCTTTTAAAATTATTCAGTTCATCTCTGAGACTGTGTATGTTATCAGATCAGTAATTTCTTCCCAATCCCCAGTTCCAGGTAAGTGCAACCATCAGACATCAGCTCTGCTGTGAGGGGTGGGAAAATATTATTCTTCTCTTCCCTGCTTTCACAGATGAGGCACTGATGTTCTGGGGCTGGAAGGGAGCTCAGGAAACCAAGACCTTGAGGTCCACAAGACAGTGAACTGCTGGTGTCATCCTCTGGTATCACCACCTCTGCAGCCAGAGAGTACATACACCAGTCCCAGCTGGTCCCTGACCTAATGCTCATCTGATGCAGTCTCAGGTTGTTCTTGTCTTCAAAAAACCTTTCCTATACAGAACATCCCATGCTGATTATACTGGACTTTTTTGGGAAGGCGTCAGCCAGTTTTGTCCAAGCTCAGCAGAGAGCAAAAAGTTTCAGCTCCCAAAATCATGAGGGCCTCAACAACTCTGCTCATCATCTGAAGAGATACACCTGGGCAGAGTAAAATACTGGTTTTGTACAAGTTCTCGTCTCTCCCAGGGTCAGTTCCACATCTTAGAATTAAACATATACAATTCCCTAACCTTACTGCCTCTGTGGCATGGGAATAACGATTTGACAACACAGCATTGATCCACAAACTGGTTTGGCACTCTGAGTCTCACAGCAAATGTTTTAGAAAAAGGTGGAAGAAACCCCAGAATGAACAGCTGCAGAATAATCTAGCCATGGGGGAAGTATCTACCTAACTCCCAGTGAACGGTAGTTCTCTTACGCTATAACACACTGTAGATATAACCTGTATATTTCTTATCCTCTCTAATTAACTATGAATGTTCTTATTGCCTGTATAAAAGTCTAATAATTTTTCAAATCCTTTCAAGCCCTTTGCCTCAATTATCTTCTAGTAATCAGTCCTAACAGATAATTACACATTGCATAAAGAACATTTCCTTTAAATCATGTTTAAACATGTTGTTTCTCAATTTCACAGGCCATCCCCTTTCTCTCTTATTGTGAAACCCATAAAAGGAATCTCCCAAATCTCTATTTAAAGGAATCTCCCATTCTCTATTTAAAGTTCCAATATTTTACTCATCTCCCAGTCCCTCTTGATTTCTTCCTAGTACAAACTATCTCATGCTCTCATGATGCAAAAGTTTCTGCATAATCCTTGTGATTTTAGCCCACTGCCACAAAACTACAGTTCAGTGTCTGTTTTGTTTTGATTTGTTGTTCTTAGATGTGACTACTATCATTTGGTATGCTCTCAGTTTACATAGCCATCTTCTTATCTATCGTAGCATTATTTGATTTCTATTATTGATGTTATTATGAACAGAGATTTTCATTACACTTCAGATGGTAAAAAAAATGTTTTTTCTGCATGCTGACAGTCACTTTTGATTCCAGCAATCCCTAGAAGCTCTGTTTAATCCAAAATAGGTAACATTTGTCATACGTCGCTACAGTTATGAAAATTTTGTGACAGGCTTTAATAAAAGCCCTTTGGATCTCAGAGCTGCATGCTTCCCTATTAAGGATGGTTTGGAAATCTTCAACAAAACATTTTTATTTTGGAACTCCATTTTTATTTCAAATGTTCTGCCTTTCTAGAGAAACATTCAGTGGGAATATTTCTATGTGTGTTAAGATCACAAGAAATTGTGACAAAAATAAGTGTCTGTGTGTGTGAGAGAGAGAGGACAAGGGAGGGAAGGAGACAGATTGCCAGTGCTGTAGAGTCGGGGCTATTTCCCTGGGTGGAGAGTGCCAAGGTTCAAGACTCTGCTCTGAGTGCTGAAGTCCACTGATGTGCTTGTGGAGCTCCAGGAGCTCCTGGCATTTCACAAAGTTGACAGCATTCAGACTGCTCAAGCATCAATTTTTCATGCAAAATGCAATTCTTGGCTTTTTGGGGTTTTTTTTTTTTGGTTTTTTGGTTTTTGGGTTTTTTTGGTTTGTTTGTTTGTTTGTTTTTCAGTTCCATCCCTTTCAATCTGTTCTTGGGCTTTCACAAATACACATTTTCTTTGCAAAGGCAGTACTATTTTGCCCTTTATATGTTACATTCACCACAGCATTTTATAATTCAAATTTTGGTTACTGCTCCATTTACTAGTTACTAAAGAACTGGTTTCTCTGGTTTTGATCTCATGAACATCCCTTATGACATTTCTGAAAGAGAGATGAAGCACTTATTGCCATCACACTGTTTGGTAAAGAAACTGACTTTAGTACATTGCTTCATGCTTCTACCCTTCTTATCTCGAGTACCTCAGAACCGCTGCCTCAAACCTAGCCACAAAATTGTGTTAAACTTGACCTATGCTAATACAGAATTATAGAATAATTAGGGTTGGAAGGGACCTTAAGATCATCTAACACCCCTGCCATGGGCAGGGACACCTCACATTAAACCATGTCACCCAAGACTCTGACAAACTTTGCCTTGAACACCGTCAGGAATGGAGCACTCACTTCCTTGGGCAACCCATTCCAGTGCCTCACCACCCTAACAGGAAAGAACTTCTTCCTTGTGTTTAAACTTCCCCTTTTTAAGTTTTAACCCATTACCCCTTGTGCTCTTGCTACAGTCCTTATGAAGAGTCCTCTCCAGCATCCTTGTAGGTCCCCTTCAGACACTGGAAGGCTGCTATCAAGTCTCCACACAGTCTTTTATAGGCTGAACAGCCCCAGCTTTCTCAGCCTGTCCTCATATAGGAGATGCTCCAGTCCCCTGATCAACCTCATGGCCCTCCTCTGGACTTGTTCCAACAGCTCCATGTCCTTTTTATGTTGAGGACACCAGAACTGCACACAATACTCCAGGTGAGGTCACACGAGAGCAGAGGGGCAGGATCACCTCCTTTGNCTCTGGACTTGTTCCAACAGCTCCATGTCCTTTTTATGTTGAGGACACCAGAACTGCACACAATACTCCAGCTGAGGTCTCACAAGAGCAGAGTAGAGGGTCACCTCGTTTGACCTGCTGGTCATACTTCTTTTGATGCAGCCCAGGATACAGTTGGCTTTTTAGCTGCAAGCGCACACTGCAGTCGGCTCATGTTCATGTTCTCATCAACCAACACCCCCAAGTCCTTCTCGGCAGGGCTGCTCTGAATGTCCTCTTTGCCCAACCTGTAACTGTGCCTGGGATTGCTCTGACCCAGGTGCAGGACCTTGCACTTGGCTTGGTTGAACTTCATGAAGTTGGCATCAGCCCACCTCACAAGCGTGTCAAGGTCCCTCTGGATGGCATTCCTTCCCTCCAGTGTTATCTACTGAACCACACAGCTTGGTGTCATTGGCACTCAATACCACTATCCATGTCAGCGACAAAGATGTTGAACATCTCCTAATAGCTTCCAGAGAGAGCCCACATTATCTCTGGTCTGTCTTTTGTTTGCTACATACATATAGAAGCCCTTCCTGTTATCTTTCACATCCCTTGACAGACTCAATTCTAACTGGACCTTGGATTTCCTGACCTCTTCCCTAGCTTCCCGCACAGCATCCCTATATTCTTCCCAGGCTGCCTGTCCTTGCTTCCACCTTTTACAAGCCTCTTTTTTTCCCTTCTAAGTTTCCTCAGCAGCTTCTTATCCATCCATGGATGTCTTATGGCCCTCATAGAATCATAGAATAGTTAGGGTTGGAAAAGACCTTAAGATCACCTAGTTCCAATCCCCCTGCCATAAGCAGGGACACCTCACACTAAACCATGACACCCAAGGCTTCATCCAATCTGGCCTTGAATACTGCCAGGGATGGAGCACTCACAACTTCCTTGGGCAACCCATTCCAGTGCCTCACCACCCTAACAGGAAAGAATTTCTTCCTTATATCCAATCTAAACCTCCCCTGTTCAAGTTTGAACCCGTCCTGCCACATTTAATTCTAGTTGGGACACAGTACTCCCAAGCTTGGAGCAGGTGACCCTTAAACACCAACCAGCAGTCCTGGGTCCCCCTACCCTCTATGGTTTTATTCCATGGAACCTTACTAAGCAGCTTCCTGAAGAGGCCAAAGTCTGCTCTGTTGAAGTCCAAGGCAGTGAGTTTGCTGCACGCTCTTCTCACTGTCCTGAGGATCTCAAATTCAACCATCTCATGATCACTACAGCCAAGGCTACCCTGGAGCATCACATTCCCAACCAGCCCTTTCCTGTTGGTGAGCAGGACGTCAAGCATGGCACCTCTCCTTGTCGGCTCCTCTATTACTTGCAAGATGAAGTTGTCTTCCACACAATCAAGGAACCTCCTGGACTGCTTGTGTCAGGCTATACCACCCCTCCGACAGATATCAGGACGGTTGAAGTCCCTCATGAGAGCAAGGGCCTGTGGGCATGAGGCTGCTCCTGTCTATAGAGCACTTCATGCACAGAGTCCTGCTGATCAGGTAGTCTGTAACAGATCCCCACAGTAATGCCCCCCATTGCTGCTCTCCCTTTGACCCTGACCCACCAGCTTTCTGTTGACCCATCACCTCTGGGAACATCAAACTTCGGAAGAAGCCCCTTTCTTTTATCTGTTTTTGTGGTTTTATTTTTGTTACCGCCTTCCTGGATCAATGCCCTCCTCCTTTTCTGTATGTGCTACAGGAGATGCTTGTGACCCCCTGCATGGTTCAGGCCTGGAGCAAGCGGCCCAGCTCCCTCTCAGCTCCCCTGACACCTTTCAGCTACTGATAGGGTCCCGCAGCTCAGCCCCTGCTGCAGGAGGGCCTGCACCAGCACAGCCCTGCCCATGGTGCAGCCTCGCCTCAGGAGCCCAGCGCAGGCACTTTCTGCACCCTGAGCTCCGCGCTGCAGCCCCCCGTCCCCTGCCCTCCCATCGGCTCCATCCGGTGCCGACGCTGCCACGGCGGGGGCAGCCACAGCAGAGCTCCCAGGCCGGGCCCTGGCCCTGAGGTGAGCGCTCCCCACCCCACCCGCAACCTTCATGGCTGCCGACACCAGCTGCCGTGCCATGTGCTATTCCCGCACCTCCCTGGAGCTGCTCACCTTGGCAAATAACTGTTGTGAAAAAGTGAATAAACTTCTCACAGATACCTTCTTGCTTTTCTATCAGAGACACGTTTTGATGGACATTTTAATTTTTACAGGCTTTGGGGACCAAAGTCTCAAATGTTTTTTTGACTGGTTTTGCACTGTAGTTGGCTAAACAAGAGCTAAGGGAAAACCAGCAAGAACACAGAATTCAAGTTCTTGGCCATACAGTTGGAGAGGTCTGTACGGAGAAACAGGCTGCTGCACAGCTGGCAGCAGGGTTGACACAATCCAGTAAGCCTCTGATGCCAAGATCAAGCTTAATAGTAGGGATGGCAGAAGTCTGCTGCAGACATAGATGCTTTTCAAGTAGGAAGTGCCCTGAGAGGAAAAGGTGGGAGGAGGGCAAGCAGCTGCTGAGAGTCAAGGAATTACAGATCAACAGGCATGCATGGCTCATGCCGCCGGCTGTCTGGAGGTGGTCAGATGTTGATGAAGATGGGTCTACTATAACTTTAATTTGCTTCTGCTAACAGCAAAATAGTATGTGTAATCATAACACAAAGCAGCTTGAAGAGGGAATTGTACTGCTATGAAAGCCTGAGGTGTGCCATGCCTCTGCAGTTACCTTGTCAGTACTTTAAAAATACATCTATTATATGGGCTGGGTAGACTCCCAAAGCCCCCAGCCATACCCAGTCTACACACTTAGGAATGATAAGGACATTTCCCTAACATTTCTTGAATATTTATTTGACAAAACATGAGGACAGAAGCTGGTATTTATGACTATAAGGAGTAAGGCACCTCCCTCTCTCCAAGGGTAGTGTCATTTGGTATGAGGCCTCCATGCACATGTGTTTGACATTGCATCTTTCAGGTTTTTAACACTTGTGTGATACGTGGTACATTGCTACTGCTCAGCACTGACATTCTGTCAGGGAAGTTCTGTGTGGAAAGAGGCTTTGAGGAAAACTGTTTAAGTGGGGAATGCTGTGTCCTGTCCACATCATGTCGGGCTTTTGCCCCACAGCACTATTCCCCTAGCTCTTAACAAACCTCCACCCTCAACTACCCAGATTTCAGCAAAGCATGTCTTTATTGTCACAATGACAGTGGCTGTTATCTCATCTCTACAAACACAGACATACACACATGCACAAGCTACAGTTGAATTTTGTCTTTCTAGAAGGGAACTCATAAAGACTTCATACTCACAAACCCTTGGCTTGTTGTCCTTACGACTGAAGGTGGGACTACTAAAATAAAGACAGTAGAAGATGAATTTCTGGATGTTGTGTATCTTATACATATAAGCAGTGCAAAACTTGGCTATCTGGACTTCAGAACCCTCATCAGCCAAGTTTTAGAGCTGCAGCTGGTAATGTAATTTGATAGGAACATACCGTTCTCTTAACTTCTAACCTTTTCATGTGCAACCATATCTAATCCCCCTGTGAAAAGTAATTGGTATGTTGAAGGTGGACTCAAATTCTGGGTGGTAACCACTTCTATACTACCTGAGTGTACTGTTTCTACATCTGCAGTGTTAGTGGGCCTTCTCAGATGCAAACCTTCTGCTGTGCTTTCCTTGGTTTTCCAGGCTCAAGAGTGCATGTGGCTGAGTTTGCCAGAGCAGAACCTGCAGTTCTTGCCACAGTTCCTTATGCATGAACCTTTTAAGCCAGGGGTGTAGAAGCCATGGTTTTAGTCTCTGATTAAACCTGGCAAAGTGACAGAGAAGAAAGAATGCTAAATTTAGCTGAAGTTTGCTGACTGCTGAAAATCTTCTCATATATATATATATGAGAGAATATTTTATTATATAAAGATTTTAAGATTTTTATTATATAAATATAGAATCTTAACATTATAAAAATTCTTTTAGCTAAAAAGCAGCAAAGAATTATTGACATTCTTTTAGTCTGGCTTTTGTTCTTTCTCCAAGTAAGGACCTCAGANTGACTGCTGAAAATATTCTCATATATATATATATATGAGAGAATATTTTATTATATAAAGATTTTAAGATTTTTATTATATAAATATAGAATCTTAACATTATAAAAATTCTTTTAGCTAAAAAGCAGCAAAGAATTATTGACATTCTTTTAGTCTGGCTTTTGTTCTTTCTCCAAGTAAGGACCTCAGAGCTCTGAGGATGAGTCCTTTCTGCCCGCTCTCCGCAGCCACTTCTGAAAAGTGTGATGTTACTGCTGGCTCAACTATTTTCTGTACATGGTCATGGACCACATGCTTCAGCCAGCAATGTGCACTGGTTTGCTGCAGTTTTAAGCAAGGAAAATGCAACAGGTGCAACCAAGCTTTCAAGAGCAAAAACTGGGGAATGCTGTGATATGAACAAATAAAAATATCTCATTTGTCGTGTTGAAATGATCAAGTGTTAAGGAAAAAGCCAAAACCTTATTTTATTGCTTATTTCCAAGTCAGTTAATTAAAACCAACAATGAGAGAATGGAAAACAAAAAATAAATGTAGTAATTGATTGCAAAACGGCATAGAAAGAAAAAATCTTCCATTACCTTTTCAGGTACACAAGATGTGGGAATGTGAGGCTCAGTTTCCTCCTCCATCTGAAAATATTTCCTTTCCTCTCCTATAGACAAATACTTAGATGCTCATAGGTACAGAAAGACTAAATTCCTAGGTGTTTTAGGAGTTTGTACATGGTTTCATACACCAGGCTCATTACATGTTTCAGGATCCCATAGAATTAGGACAGCTTCAGCTAGAGAGACTGTTATTAATAGTTAATGCATAACTTGTTTCAGAGTATTCAGACACACTACTTGTGGGGCTGGAGGTCCAGATGCAAATTCACTTAAGCAGAGGAAAGAACAAGACCTAGCCCTTCTTCTGGCTTGTTAGTGAAAACTTTTGCTGCTGGAGAAGGAGTAAAAAGCAAACAAATGTGATTTCTTTTCTTTCTTGCAAAAAAATAATTTATTACACTCTTTTTGTGCTCAGCTGGAGTGTCTTAATGCCATTTCTTTTTTCTTAATTTTTAACTGTTTATCTCTCTCTCTCTACTTGTCTGGATTAGGGAGGGTTTTTCCATCTGAAATTTTTCCATCAGTTATTCAGAAACTAAGACAAAACTAGTTCTCATGCCAAGCTGAGTATTGGCTAGTTGTGCAACTGTTTCCTTAAATACAAGTCATTTCTGGGAATACCAGACTGCTGCTATTTCAGACCAGCTACACAGCTTCTGGAATAAAACAATGTCTACTGTCTGAAGTATTACCGTTCACCTGTAAAAATGTGTGATAATTCTGTAAAAAAAGAGGCAGTGCATCTCTTTGTTGCATCATAAAGGACTTCATAAACAGCAATGGTAACATCAGGGCTGCCAGAAAGCCCCAAGCAAATGAAATTTCACTGTCTATGGATTCTGGGTGATGATTACTAGGGTGGACGTTCTCAGGTATCTCTGCTAGTTGTTGCTTGAAGCCTGGGTACTTTTACTCATTCATTGACTAAACACAATGTGAGTCATTAACCTTCGTATTTGCACACATAAACACACACACGTATGTACACACACGCATACGTACACACACATATGCCCTGAACAGCTGGGCTTCTGAAAACTTTTAAGCCATAAACATTAACAATTAATCTGCTCTGGCAGCTACCCCTGCTATTTCCTTGTAGGTCTTTCATAACATCTCCTAAATACCTCCTCCTCACCTTTCCCGTCAATGGGAATTGTCCTGCAGGCACACCCCCCTGCCGGTACACACGCACGCTCACAAATGCATACGCAAACACATGCAGAGTAAACTGAAAATGGCAAATATGCCATTCAAGAAAGCTGTCATGGAAATAAATTTCCAGGGCACGGAGCAAGTCATCTTATACCAAAAAAACAAAGGGTTGCAGTTTGATGTCGGCTGCAATGTCCTGGCTCTTTTTCCTCGGCAAGACAAACACACAGAAAAAGTGAGTAAGTCAGAGAAGAAAGTAAAAAAAACAACTTGTGAAATTCCTGTGTAATCAGCTCATTCATTAGAGGAAATAATTAAAATAATTATCTTAAAATGTGGAAGTACTTTTATTGGGAAAAAAATAAATGAACAGGCACCTGACCAGGTCTGATAAATGTCAGCTGAGGGCTTAGATCAAACATTAAACCTTCAAGTGTGTTGTTTTGCCTAAGGTGGTAATGCATATCAAGCATGGATTAGGAACCACAGATGTAGAGGTGCTTGGGTGATTAATTCTTATATTGTCAGGGACTCATATACTGTAAGAATTTGTTTTCAATTGAAATGAAAAATAACTTAAAGCCATCCTGAAAGGCATCTCCCTGCTAGTTTTAGTATAATTCCTTAAATTACTCCAGGGTAATTGGTCTTAATTCTAGTAGAAGCCATATAGCATATCTGCATGATCAAAAGTCATCAAGTACACACTACATACACAGGAGATCCAAGGAGAAGAGGAACATGAGAGTTGGTCCCGGGGGAAGGAGGTTGTTTTGGCCAGGGATCTCATTGCTTCACTATGGGGTGTGAAAGCAATATGAAAGCCCGGTGCTGGACTCTGCAATCTGCCTTTCCGCTTCAAGGTCTGGATTGACCTCTGGTCTCAGCTCCTGTGTAACCTCAAGCATTGAGCATTGTTCTTACAAGCAGTCTTTTGCAGACTGCTTATGAGCCATGTGTGGTTAGTCACCTATGTTCCAATGCTGAGAGGGACACAAGGAGAGAGAAAGTATGTCTCCCTTAGTAGGCACCTCATCCTAACCCTCTGCATTTAATGTCTAGAGAGACTGGCCTCATGAAGTTGTGGTTAGCCTACATGAATAATTTCCTGTATTTTATTAGCTTGAATTCTGCGTTCATTTTTAAATGGCAAATGTATTAAAAGGAAGAAGATGACAGTTGTACAGAGGAAAGCTGCACTGCACTTTAGCCTTTTGTCACAGTTTAACCTTTGTTACTGATGTTGTAGCTTTATATTTGAGCATTAATAACTGCTGTTATTGTTTCTTTGCAAAATAGAGAAAGCAACCCTTTTCTGTCTCACATGGGTGAGGTGGCATCTAATGAATTCTTGCTTTGTATTTTCAGCTGCAGTTTAAAATGTTTTGTATAATGGACAAAGATAGCACCTTCAAACATTTTTCTGGAATCTTCTGAATTCTGTGAATGTTCATATGGACCATTGTTCAAAGAGCACCCAGGAGTGATGAATGTACAGACACAGAAGGTACAGATGTGGATGGAAGGAAGCCATCAGCTTTTCTTCTGCCAAAAGCAATGCTTCTTTTCTTATCTTTTACACATGCAGATGTTGCTGCTTATATCTTTCTTTAATGAGTCACAATGGATAAAGTATTGTAGATTCCAGTTTCTCTGACTGGGGTGTATTTTCTCTGGTTACTATTCTCACAGTTAGCTGATAGATGGAAAGAAACATAATTTCTTCCTACCCTGTCTAACATCTAGTCTGTGAATCATATAGCATATCTGCTATGGATTCACACCATACACCTACTCTCTTTCTCACTTTTTATGTTAGGTAACTAGTTAAGTCTACTCTAAGCATTACTTCAAGTGATCAGGAAGAACAGTGCTTTTTTCTAAATAGAATTGAGAAATTTGACAGCCATTAAGAACATCTGTAGCTATGCCTCTGTCCCCTCCCTGACATACAAATTGTGCTGGTGCAATTGACTGGAGGGTCAGGAAAGCCTCCATGGCACACATGCAGGACAAATAAGTTTCAGTGCTTTCACTATGTTGGCCACAACAAGAGATACAAAGACTGATAGGCAATTTCCGTAATTGCATGTTTCTGTGGAACTATTAGCCAAAGAGTAGGATTCCTGCTGTTATAAATATAACAGGAGGAAGAAGTGTACTGTCAAAATAAATTGAACACAACTCAGGTTTAATTAGCAAAGTGGGACTGCACTGTAACTATCCAAGTTTTGTTATTGAATATGCACTTTACGTTGAACAATATGAAATAGGCAAAGGCCTGTTTATTTGTACAAATGAACACTGAGGTCCCAGCTGGAAAAAGCAGAAGCACGCCGCCTCTGTCAAACTGCTCAGAGACCATATTCTACTCATCTTCACCTCCAGTCCACAAAAAGAGTAATGAAGATGCCTTAAGCAGACAGCTTAATACCCTTGGTCAAGCTTAGCCCTAAAGCCTTGACTTTAGAGACATAGAGCCTCCACTGTGAGTCTTTTTGGTAGAAAACTCCTCAGGGAGGGCACAGGCTTTAAGGCTGTAAGCAAAATGTCTAGTCCTGGCATGGAAAGTATGGAAAAGATGAGCAACCCTATATCTACAGCATGCTACAGTTGTTCTGTGGAAGAAAGACTATGCCCATCACTGCCTGCTGTTTCATACTTTTTACCTTGTGCCTTATGGCAGCTTTGAATTTTATCCTTCATTAGGAATAAAAGAGTATCAAATGCAGAGTGTACATATCAAATGTCTATCTAGGATCTTCCCTAAAGCTTAAATGGAATGTATGGAGATGTGGGGGCATAAGTTCTCCTTTAATAGTTGGATATGTTTGGATTTTATAACACAGACAGTGTTTTGTACTGCACTCTAGCAGGTAACATGTAATTCAAGAAGAGTAAGCATACATTTTTCTCCCCTGTTACATCCATCACTACCCTTTCTATAATTATTCAGAAAGCTGAATAGCAACATATATAAAACATATAAAAGGGAAAAGAATAGAATATTCATTGATAGAATGGTAGGGAGCTCAAGATGACAAGAAAAAGGCTCTGATGGAATGGAACTTTGGTCATGTGAGCAATTCAAATTAAAATAAGATCAGCCTGCCCTTCTTTAGTTCACCACTTCAGGGAGAGTAGTTTAGGAGGCAAACTGCAAACATTCTTGAGTATCATCCATCACCTGGCTAATCTGCCTGCCAAACTACCCAGCCATACCTTTCTACTAGGTTATTCCTCTTTATTTTCCTACCTGCCCTCTCTACCGTGATTAGATTCCTTGTTTAGGGGAGTGGAGAAGGAGGGGGGGAGTCGAGAAGGAAGGAAGGAAGGAAGGAAGGAAGGAAGGAAGGAAGGAAGGAAGGAAGGAAGGAAGGAAGGAAGGAAGGAAGGAAGGAAGGAAGGAATACTTTCCCTAACAGAGTATAGATATGTTAATTTAGAGGTATGTTTGATGATGACATTTCACAGCTGTCGTTTTTTATCACTGTCATCACAAAGGTTAATCCTAACATTTCCGTTTGAAGCAATGTCTTTCTGATTTTCTATTTTAGAACATCCTGATCCATTCTAGGACTCACTTTTCAGATATACACAAAGACAGGAAATTCTTCAGATCACTAATGGATCAGCAAAGAATCCCATCTGCAGCATTAGAAACCAACTCTGTGGATATTAGATGGAACTTTTCCTGCATTGTCTGATATTGGCTTCTGCCTGGAAAAGAAGGACCCATTTTAGTCTGACAACTTTTAAAATCTTTTAAAATTTCTGTTTTCCCTGTGGAGTAGTATCTTCACCATTTGTTTTCCTCACCTGACCCCCAGCCATGTTATCTAAGTCAAGAAATAGGAAATGGTTAGTATTCAACTACAAATTCAAAATCACTCTTGCACTTGCAGCATGTTGGGTATGATAAGGGGTCTGAAAGGAATCAGAGAAGGCTCAGATCCACAAGTGGTTGTGTCAGTATACTCCCACACCTCAGAGAAACATCTAGTTATGTAGAATATTCCTTTATAGACATGCTCACTTCCATTCCACAGACATCTGATATCATACATTTAGCACAGGAAATAACACACGGGAGTGTTACAAACAATAGGAGAAAGAGAAAGATGACAAGCATAATGTTTCTGTGTGTATGACAATGTAGACAAACTAGGAATCCAAATCAAGTGAAGCTTAATTTCTTATTGACTAATTAATAACAGGAATCCCCACTGCCAGTACAAACTAGGGTTATGGTTGAAGGTAGGGAGCAACAGGTAACAGGCAGGTTCATGAGCTACACTAGAATGTGTTTTTTATGCTGTTCAAATTGGGAGAAGAAAAATAAGGACACCAAAAATTACTCCTACCAGGACAGCAGGGCACCCATAACACAGGGGCTTTAAAATTGGATTTGCTTTGATATATTTCCTATGGCTCTACCCATTAACTAGGACTGCCTGCATGCCAGAAATTGCTTCCTCATGTTCCAGGTGGAATCTCTGAGCCTCATCTACACAGTGCATGTATGCCTGGACTCCGCCAGCTGCTTCCTGCAAGGCCTATTGGTATTCTAGGGACTCTTCACCCCAGGTGCTACTGTTAATAGGGCAAAAAGGAGGCAAAATGTAATATAATTTCTCATCCGTCCTTCTGAACTCTGAACTGGCATTTACTCTTCCTTGTTTTACACAACATCAATCAGGCCTGGTTAATGCCTTGTTACTTTCTTCAAATACCTGGCTGTCTGATTTCCTGTCACCCTTTTGCTAGACCAAAGATTCTTCTAGCATATACAGACATAGGACTTGACTGATTTAGGATTAAGCAGGTATGATTGTAAACACCTTTAGTCAAGTATTTCGGGAGATTTTTGGTGCCTGATAGTCTGCAAAATCTCAGCTATTACTCATCTTGAAAAATTGGAGTATCTTGTTTCCAAAGAAGCGCATCAGAAGAACAAAACAAAACAAAACAAAAATCTCATATTGATTATCATCACACAGTAAGTATAAGAAAATGTAAAAAACTTGAATATTTGTGCTTAATGGCTGAAGTAGATAAAATGCTTCATTTATGGTCCTGCTAATCCCTCAGGTTGTGAGGAACAAAGTTAAACATGATCACACAGCTGAACTTCAGGCAAAATCTTTGTGATGATTCATTCATGCTTATCCAACTGGAAGATACAGAGTAGTGAAGAGGAAATACCAGACAACAAATTGGAAAGGTTTCATGGTGGTTTGTTTTGGGTTTTTTTTAATATATAATTATAATTTTATATCAAAGATTTGCTTTAAACTATGCTTTATTATGTGCAAAATTCTTGCACATTTTCTCCTAAAGAAAGGGAACAGAATTGATTTAAACCACAGTCCTTTGTTCCACTTTGGTGAAATAAAAAATCCAGTCCATTTTTTCCACTTTGTTCAGTTCCAGAAGTATCACTTAAGGAGACAAATGAAAAAAGCGCATAGATCCAATGGGATAAGTTTACTGTCCCAAGTTGCTTAGATTACTTCTGTTCAACCTTTTCAATGCTATAGGATTTTGGGGAAGTATGGATTGTGTGCTGATAAATGAGAAAAAAAAAGAAAAAGAACCTCTACATGTAATTAAGGAGGTGGGTTTGTCATCAGCCTTAGCCTTTTTGGACACAGCAGGAGGCATCCAGCTGTACTGCAACACAGTAGGTTCAGGGGAGGCAGCTTAAAAGTTGTGTCCATATTCCTGACCTATAAATGCTTCCAAGTTCTCAGATAATAGCTGTAATATTGGAGTGGGTCAGATGTAAATAAACATCCCTATACTTGAATTCCTCAAAAGAGAAAGCAGGCATGGAGCAGTGATCCTGTAGATATTGCACCAACCTACAGTGCCTCATCTCAGCTATAAGGCCAAGGCACCAACATCAAAATCTTAGCTTGTTTCCCTCACCATCTGAAGGCTGAGAAGATAGTGTAAGGTAATGTCTACATGGACACTGTGGCTTGAAACAGCCATGAAGTTTTGAAGAGACATCCTTTTTCCAGCACCTTGATTCTGGTGCACACAAGTTAAATTCCCCTTGGAGGAAACTAAAATGAAATTGCCACTTCAGAACTGCTCCAATTCCCCATGGAGACAGCAAGTGTCTAGACAGGGTGTGGGCCATATTGCCATTAGATGTCATGTGAAATATCTGTGCTGTGAGGAGGCTCTTGCCTCTTCCACAGATCCCACAACATCATAAGGCATGTCTCCTGCCATGCAAAGGAACAAGTGCCATCTCTGCCTTTCTGTTTATCAACTGCTGCTATGCCTCTGCTATTTTTGCAAATTACCTTTCCCTTGGGTCACCAGCCCAAACTTGTCACTGTTTCATTCTTTCTCTTGTCTGTCATAGTATTAGAAACCTGCCCATCCTCCAAGAAGATTCACAGAGACTTCCCTCTCTTTCTCTTTCTTGGTCTTTGCTCCTATGCAGTTTATGGCCATATTGGCTTTCCCATCCGCTGCCATGTTGATCTCCTTACAAGTGACAGGGCCTGTCAGCTCAGGAGATTAAGTCACCTGTGCTCAGCTATTTCTGCTTAGGTACAGGTATTTCATCTTGATGTAAAATTCTGGGCCATCCTAGCATGTACAGGAGTTTTTGCATGGGATAAGAACAAGCCTCTGGAGAGGGGAGCGTGGGTTGTAGGAACTGATGGCCCATCATAGCAAGGGAGGAGTATAGTAGTTTTTCCTTGATTAGCTGTGTCATTGCAGAAAACTTGGCCACTAAGTGCTTCATGTGTGAAAGGGCAAGCAAAGCCTCTGGGACTCCAGCTTTGAGTCCTTCTGGAGCAAGGAATGTGGGCAACCTGTAAGGCTGGAAAGGCTCAGTCTCTCTGTGAAATCAAACATGTGAGGCAAAAGCCTAGGCACAGAACAGAAGAAATCACATACCAAGTAAACTTCCTGTTAGGCACTGCTTCTGCCTGCCAATCCAGTCTTATTACTGAAATTAATTTGCTGATGTAGCCACAAAATGAACCTTTAGCACCATGGAGGGAGAAGGTCTATTTGAGATTTCAGGTATACTTGTAAGAGAACAGGTAAGTATAAACTGGCTATTAATAAATTATGCCTGGAGATTGGAAGGTTTCTAATCTTCGGTTCAGTGAGATCCTGGAACAGCTTTCCAGTAGGAGCTGTTGCCAACAAACAATAACTACTGTTAGCTGGAGCTAACCAGGCAAAGAGGGATAGAAATGGTGACTGACTGTAACAGCATAAGACTGAATTGCACAGCTCAGGCAGACTCCTTCAAGTCCATGGTACCATGTACAGCTGAGAAAATCTCAGGGTCCACTTTGGAGTCCTCCATCCCCAGCCATGGCAATGGAGGTACATATGGGAAGCAAGTATACCCACCACGCTTTGACCGCCTGGGAAGATAGGCTCCAGGTCTTAGACAGCAAAACTAGCAGGAGTTTGTGGAGCCTCTGGAAAACATTTTTGTGCTCTGAAGTTGAGATGATGTGTGGGTGCCGCAAAGTGTCACTTCAGCTCTGTTCCCTCTGCCAGCGTATGGTGTTGATAGACTGTGGAACAAAGCAGAAGCAGACAGCTCAGTTGTGTCTCTGTCTATAACCAGAATCTCTTAGTAGCACAGTTTCAAGAGTGAAATTTGATGAGTTGTTTGTGAAAATCTTTACCTGCTGTAGTCACTTTTTTGTTCCCCCAAAGCAGTGGGAAGATCTTCCATTGATTCTAAGAGGTTTTAGTGCAATCCCAGAATACGTGTATGCATTACAAAGGGAAAATGAAGAGTAAACACCATCAGATTTTTGTTTATTACAGTTACCTTTACTTTTCAAAAATGTGGTATCTAATTACATTTATATAAATGATGCATATCTTTACTGTGCATATTTTTAAGGCAAATAGTTCTCCAGTTTCCTTCCTCTTCTTTTCCTGAGGGTTAATAGAATGAATTCTATCCATACTAGCATAATTTTCCTAATTTAGCAAGAGTAGCTAGCATGAATATCTGCAACTGCTGTCCTGCTTTGTACATTTTCAAGACAATGTTTAGTCTTCTCTTGGCCATACTATTTAAGATTATAGACCTCTACCTGGCTTGTTTCAACACAGCTTCATACAAGCAGCATCTTTGCTATTCACTAATGAATGCATTTGACATCTGTCTAGATTCATTGAATCAGAGACAAAGAAAGACCATTATATCATTCTATTCAATCTTTTGTATATGTGTTTATATAAATTACAGAGATACTGCTTGTCAGGAAACCTTCAAGTTATACTTCACTTTCTTTCATTTTACCTTTTTTTGTCAATAGTCCATACACTGCAGAACTAGCTCTGTTCACATGCATGTTATTAGCATCTTTCCAGCTAAGGCCTTTGGGTCTAATCGTGCAAAACCTTCCTACATACTTCTTACTCAGAGCTATCTTATTTAAAAAATGAGAATATTTTCATTGGAAGGATTGGTCTAAACATTTTAAGTTAATTCTTTTAGACAGTTTCCTGTTAATTAGAGAGGAAAGAGCTCCATCTAGCTGTTTGGTGGAGGCAGGTGGGAATTTGTGCCAAAAGAACACAAATATTAACAGAAGGACAGAACATAACCGGTTCTGACATCTCATAACTGTATTTTGAAAAAAACAAACACCTCTCCCCAGACACTTTATCAGTACTGTGTTAATAGTAAAGCCTCTAGTACCAGGAATAATAAAGCCACTTAAAGAAGATATTTGCTGAAGGAAAGGATAATCTTTCCAATCACAAATGCACATAATTCTCTTTCATTTTAAGATATAATTATCCCCAGAAGAAAATGTTCAGTGAATTGGAGCAAACCAGTCCATAGCTAATTTTGTTTGTCGTCTTGTGTTGTATTACCTATTCTGCAATAAATAAACATCAACTGCAGAGTGAATAGTTTTCATAAGATTCAGCAGAAATTATTAATGATTCATTATGATTTCTATTGCAGCAGTGCTTGAAGGTTGCACTGGGGAGTTGAAACCCTACTGTACAAACAAACAAGGGCAGAGCTGGTCTGTTTGTGTGGATCCATGGCTGGAGCTCATGCACACAAACCCAGCCTGACTCGAAACTAGCAGGAGTGATGTTATCATGTAGCTATGGCAGCACAACTCAGCTTGGGTTATGCAAACCACCTGAGAAGCTGAATAAATAACAGGACCGGACTTTGTGCCACTTCAGCTATTTCACAGGCTGTATTCAAGGTAGCTACTTCAAAGCATGTTCAGATATATCTGTAAAACTTGCAGCATTATCTCTGGCTGCAGTTAGTCTGACAGATAATCACATTCACTGTTCAGCAGCTGGAGCAACTGAAAATGTTATGGGTCTCCTCTTTGCTGTAGCTGCTTTTTCTTCTGCTGATGGTCACCATCATTGACACAGAAGAAATCAGGCAGAAATACATGTGCTTTGTATTTTAACATCTTAATGCAAATCCATTGCCATCAGCAGATTAAGCATGAACAGGAACAGCCAAGGTGTGGGCACATGTTTTGCTCTGCTCCCCTCTTTGGGGTAATAACTTTAGTGGTGATAGTGTCCAAAGCTAACCCAGTAGCCTACTCATGTGCTCTTCTTCAATAATAGGGGAATAAAGTAGCAAAGCAGGAAAGAGTGACTCTTACCAAAACGGCCTTTGGATGCAAAGCATATATTGTAGGCAACACACCATGTTAGCCTCAGAACTTGTAAGAAAATATTTCTGTAAATATTTAATAGTAATACTAAATAAACTCTAATATGAATTTATTAATTAATAAATTCTATTGTAGAATATAGCTTCAGCTGGTCTGGCAGTCTGTCCCTGTACCCTGTCAATAGCTATTGACCAATCTTAAAGAAAATAAACATATAGTTGTCATTATCAAAGTTTTCCAGAGCATTAAGCGTGGTACTCACGTCGTGTCCCCC
>NDXB01010473.1:83257-99599 GCA_002631895.1 Agapornis roseicollis
AAAAAAAAAAAAAAAAAAAAAAAAAAAGCAGGGGCCCTTCTGATTTTTCATGCATTTCACTACTTCCATTCTTTGATGACTTCACCCAAACCCATTAAAAGAATTCTTCAGGGTAGAGGGAGGGAAACAGAAACATTTCAAGGAAAAGGCAGCCAAAAATTATATCGAATAAAGGAAACATCAATCCTTTCAAAATTGAGTATGGATTTGGACCCTGTGAATAGTCTTCATTTTCTGAGGAAATGAATCAAAACTAGAAAATAGACTTGATAAAAGTCACCCTCATAAGAATAAGGAGGTGTCATTATGGGTTAAAGTAAGCTTCTAACATTACTAGCCTCGAAGTTGTCAGAGGTTGCTAGGAAACTCAAGTTCCAGATGCCAACCTGAGGTTTGAGCATAAATGTGCTCAAACTGGGGTTTTTATTGATCTGATAATATGCATGATCGCTAAGATGTAACTGAGATTGGCTAATATTAACCATAGTTTCTATGTGACTTCAGCTGCAAGCCATATGAACTTGAGTGGAGGCTCACGTGTCACGATTGACATGCCTGTTAACTGTTCATTCTGATACCTATTTTCTAAACCTCATATGCAATTCCATTGATATTGCATCTTTGTCCTGGCACACATGCATGCATACTATACTTTAGTAAGCACAAACAAAAGAACTAGCTAATTCCAATAAGAATATAATGATTATATGGGGTTATAGCACATCATTAACCCTTTAACAACAAAAACCCAACAAGCAAACAACAAACAAAAAACAAAGTCACAAACGTCCCAGTTTTATAGCCATTTCCTCCTAATCCACAAAACTTTCATGCCATGAGAGATTTTCCAAAGATACTGGCAATCAGACTGATTTCTAAACAGTACAGCTCCACTGGTGAGCAGGAATTAGCAGCATAGACATCAAACCTGGGGTACAAGGGAGCTCCTGAGTGGCATGCAGCAGAGCAGGGCTGGGGCGGATTTGGAAATGGTGTCCTGACAAGCATCAGTGGGAGGCTCTTGGGGCTCATCAGCCTCATCAGGGGCTCATCAGCTCCCTGCTCTTGGGAGAGAAAAAGAAGCATCTTGCTTTCTGTAAGAACCCCAGGGAAACTTCAAGGGGTTTAGATGATGCATACAAAGCTTGGCATTCTGTGGACCACTGATGTGAAGGAGAAATGTCTGACTTTTGAATTGCCATCTCAGGTTCCCAGCCAGGTGCTGCAGCATGGTGCCATTATCAGGTACTTTACAAAGGCAGACAAACAGGGTTTCTAAAGGCACCAGGACATTACTGTGATCAGTAACTATGCACTATGGATATCCTCCCATGCTGCATGCAAGACAATTTCATGTGTGCATTTTGACAGTTTCATGCACAGATGAGAAGCTCAATGACCACATGTACATAGGTGCAAACATACAGCTTGTACACAAAGCTTCATGAAGGGAAATACACCTTAGCAAATATGGGCCTGAGATTATGCAGAGAACCTCTAAATGAGTTCTTGCAATGTACGCTGGAATAATTTAAGAGGCTATTACTCTCAGCTGCCTGTGCACACAGCCAGAAATTACTGCCCAAAAGCTAAGACTTATTGCAGTTTCACTGAATACACCAGGCTATGACCTCTGCAGCTGAGAGAAGGGTATATCACCCTCTCTGCTGCCTCTGCTGCTGGGGTAATAGCGTCTGGCAGAAAAATGGAGCAGGTATTTTAAATCACTCCTACACAAATAACCAAAGTTCATCTTGGGTACTCTCAGTAAGGCCAAACTAGAAGACCAATGTCCTTATAGTTATTTGCTGACCTACACTCTTGCCTGTGGAGCCTTTATGAAGTTCAGAACCTACAAATTCATCCAATAAAGTCTTTAACACTGATAGATATATTAAAATGGGAACTAAAATTCATACATTCTATAATTAGACAGGAGAAGAAAAGCAGGTAACAATAGATGAATCGTGTATCAAGCATTAAAGGGAAAACTCATTTTCTGGCAAGTCTTCCAGCTTTCACATTCCTTTGGAGCATTCAACACATCTCTCTTTCCGACAGTGGAGTTTTAAATAAAGAAATGCTCTAAAATAGAGCCAGAACCTCAGGAGATCAGACAGACATAACATAGGTCCCATTTACATGTCCCTGAGTGTACTCAATTCTGTAGTTCATGCTTCTTATCTCTGTTAGTATAACTACAAATTAGCACAATATGTTCTTTAACCAACCATGTCAGCAGATCCCACAGTGCTTGCCAAATAATTATCTTCAGACTTCAAAGTCACCCTTGGAGGCTTTTATGTATAGAACTGTATCTTTTAAAAATAAATTTTTTATATATTCTGAACCTCAGCAATGATTAATCACCAGCTGATAGAGTTAAAGAACATTCTCATGTGAATGTACGCACCAAAATAGCTTGCTTTGCAGAAGCAGGGTGATGCCTAGAAGAAAATGAGAGGTGAGAGCATTATTTTTCATTCGAGATATTGTCAAAGGAAAGAAAGAGCTTTTTTTCTGAGTGAGACAGTTGACAGACAGAAGCCACACCTCAAAACACAGGCAACACACAAAACACAGGCAACATAAAAGGCTGGTCATAACTGATACAGAGCTAATGTCTGATGTGACAGTAATGGTGGTAAACCAAAAAGAACAATTTAATTTGAGGCAAACCAAGAATTATTCCTGATATTTCTTACTGAAGCAAAGGGAACCTTGAGAAAATACTTCAAAGTTGCATTAAACAATTTAATTTAATTAATTTTCTCTTAGATGCGGGTAATAAACGCAAAGAAAATTATGAGTTTGAGTCGCAACAGTGGCAGGAGTCAGCGGTAAGGAAATTCAACAGTTATTAGGGTATGTAGCATGTGGCAGGACAGGTAGCTAGACCCCAGCTACACTACAGCCCAAATGCATACCAATACAAGCAGGTTAGAGAGTCAAAATTGCATGGTTGTTACCAAAAGGTCATCTGCTTTGTGCCAGGTGGTCAAGGTGTTTCTGTCACACGTGGGTGATGTAGTTCCAGATGACCTCAGCCCAAGAAGCAAAATTAATACCTGCAGGAATTCCTCTAGCCTTCCATGAGATTTGCCTCAATCAAAGTGAAACCACACAAACTAAACCGAAGCTTTACTGATTATCCTTTTTGGTTTTGTCCACCGCTGAACTCTGACCTGACTTGAGCAGCATTTCCAAGACAATTGCACCCACATGTCAGGTGTTTATCAAGAAAATACAATGATCCCCCCACTTCTTTGTGGAGCCTGAAGATAAGCACTGTCAGAATGGGGATGGGGAGAGAGTGGGGCAGGTACTGTGTGATGGAGGTACAAATATGTGATTTATTGCTTAAGGCCTCACGTGGACACATGGAGATCTGATAGACAGCAGCCAGCAAGCACTGAAGGTGGCAATCTATGTTGAGGATGTGGCCCTGGCTTGAAGCCCACAAGGGAAAGCTCTTTGCATGGCGTGTTGCTGGAGGGTACTCCCAATAGCAAGTAAAATATCCGGTTCCCCTATCCAATTCCTTTCAAATCCATTGCAATCAGGATCCCATAGCAGTTTGTCCTGTTTCCAGAAACATCCTGCACTGCCATGAATAATGACTAGCCCTTGGTGACAAGCAGGACAACTGAGCAAAGCCTGAAGCATGAGTAAGATCTCTGCTCCCCAGGACTGTTACACATAACCGGCTCACCAGTTGCCTTTGCTTAGGTAAATGTCACATGTGCTAAATAAGGGCTGTGACTAATTGATTTCTGCTGGGAAGGAATGAGGAAAAACAATTGTTTTGTTGTTGTTTTTATTTTTAATACATCCAATTACTGTAGACTAGCAACAGTTGCCAGGACAAGCTGTTCCAGTTTCATTCCCAGTGCCAGGGAAACAGGCCATTTTAAGGAGTAGTTCATACAGGCAAAGAAACAGAAATACCCAAAAAGCTGAAGTGTCAGTATACAGTAAAGCATGCTTAAGGAAGCTGGCAAACTACTTGGGATAAAAGCACCTGAGGGGGGCTGCTGAGGTGAATTATTACAAATTTATTGTAGCTCTGAATTTGCAAACAGCATTTGAAAGACAAGCAGAACGTCAGCAGGACTTACCTAAAGTTATCTCCACAGAGATCTAGTTTGCTCTGCGCACAGCTAAATTGTTAAAGAGTTCTCACATCTATCCTGAATTTTCTCTGGGCATGGCCTAATAATTACTTTCTAAACCACAAACAATAGGAAATTATTTCATGTGTGGGATTCAGCTGGAAAGCTCACAGGCCTCCCGGAACAACTTCTTAACTCCATGAAGTAACAAGAAGATTCCTGCTAAAGGAGGCCTGCTGCTGCATCCCACTCTCCCTGCTGCCTTTAGGGCTTAATTTGGAGTTTACTTTCAGCAGACCCTCTGTGTATGAGAGTGGCTCAGTACTGCCCCTAGCTTCTGGGTGAGAAAAGGTGGTTTGTATCCCAGAGCACTGGCAGCAGAAGCATTTTAGCCATAGCTAGATATGAGTTTAGTCATAATAGTTACGAATATATATTAATTATCAATAATAATGTTGGCTAATATACCTATACAGGATTTCATTGCTTTTTGACTTCAAAATAGCTGTCTCAGGCCAAATTTCTCTTTCTCTAAGGTTTGAAAAATTACTTAGACAAACTCATACTGCTAAAGTAAGCAGCTATGTATTTATCTCAATAACCTTTTAGATTCAGCAGAAGTTGAATGAGTCAGCCAGGTTATAAAAAACAGCCACAGATTATTAGCTGTATTGTCAGCTCCAAGTGTTTCAGAAACCAGTCTCCTCTTTTCATATTTTCAACTACAAATCCCCCACCCTTCTGGCTCCTTGATGTCTGTTTGGCATCGAAAGAGAGCCCTTCCACAAGGCAAAGGCAGACAAAACCAATGAAATGAAATTGCCTTGTGAAATTTTGTTGTGAATCATTTTTTGGTGAAATATTTCTATTCCACTGGAAGTTACAGATGATTTGCTGTATATACTTCTCCTTAAACATGGTTTATTGTTTAGCCTACATCTTCCGTGAGAGAGAACATGGCCTCCTATTAACAAGTGTCTGTGGGACTGCAGTTCACTTCATGACGGCAAATTGCATACAAAGAAGAAAGAAACCCCCAAACAGCCTAACTATAAGTTCTGCAAGACTCTGCAGCAGAATACCTGAACTGAAACTTGGGATCAGTTCCTACCTAAAATTGGGTCAGTTCAAAACAAGAATTTCTTGTGAATGTTTTCTCCTTGAAAAAACAGTTTTCTATCTGAAGCAGTTTCGAAAATGTATCAGTCATCTACCTGCCCCTCTAAGATTTTTGTCTAAATTAGATAAATTCTTTAGAGTCAAGATTATGTGTCCTATTTGTTCTGTATAGTACTGAGAGCACTTATGGTTCCCCATAGCAGACACTTAACCTTTGAGATGAACAAGTGTAGATAACTTCAATTCTGAACAAAACCCCCTCCAACAAGATGGAACAATTCCATTTTTCACATGATGACATATGCCACCTAATTAGCCACATGGGACAATGAACACTGCAGGAGACACAGATGGCAATTTGGGTCCTACAGCAATGGAACAGTACATTGTTTGTTGGCAGAATATATTGCCATTTTTGTGCTGAAGTCTGCAGAGTAATCAGAGCAGCTCTTGGTCTTCATAGTTACAGCTTCTCTCAGAATAGATTCTTATGAACTTATTTATTATTACTTTCTTTAGAAGTTCAGCTTCACAATAACAAAAAATAAATACAACTGCATAGGATATAATGGAAAATTTGAGTACTCTTCAATTTATGGATTTGCACAGGTATTTTGGCTACATCCTAGCTCTATTTTGCAAAGAGATGCATGATTTACTTTTCTTGCCCTTTTATCCCATGACTATGTAAAGGACAGGGCGTGTGGAATAGATGTACTCTCCAACTATGACACCAGATTAGATCATCAGGAAACCATGCTGCAGGTTACGGTATGACAAACACCAACGCAGATTACCTATTAATTTCTTGATAGTACAGCAAAATAATAATGAACATTTACTTTAGCATTTCTGGGGCCAATCTCTCTAATGCTTCTCCTTCTCCATCATCAATTAACTCCTTTCTAAATATTCAGGATATTTGCAGAAGGAGACTATCCTTATACTGAATCTATCATCCCTAAATCAACAGTTTTTGACATATTTCAAGCTTATTTGAAAAATTACCATAGTCCTTGGCACCATTCCAAGGCTCTGTTGGTGACTTGGCACCCCTGTCAATTGGTCATCATCACTCTGGTAGGAGACACTGGGAGAGACCAGCCCTATGCTCATCCTGGTGTAGGTTTTAAATGCTGATCTTATTTATGCCAGGCATAGTGGAAAGCAGGAAAACCTACATTGCCTGGAAACATCCCTTGAAAAGCTTACATTCATTGCCAGAGCTAAAAAATGACTCAAGGATTTCTCTGCAGCAAGACATCCTTCTTTCAGCGGTTATGACTTTGCAGGGAAATGAAATAGAGCCATGGACCAGACATACACTTGATAGGCTTCCTCACATAGTTTAGCCCCTCCCAGCCAATATTCAAGCATGATTCAGGGGAAAACATAGACAAAGGCATGTTTCCAGTAGAAACAATGGATAAAACGAGCTTATTTAGTTGAGAGAAGAAAATTTTATCCTTGTTATTTCACTAGCACTTGCTTGGTGGAGCAGAGAACACACTGTACTCTCTTTTGGGTTTTTTTTAGTGGCATGCATATATCCTTCAGGACCTGCCCATTCCAGATATAACTAAACAAATTTGATGGGAAGTAACACCCTTACCAACTTGTTTGAAGTGTACCAACAATAGGCTGCGTAATATCTTTAGGAAGATGGGCTTATAGATTGCCTGTTAGCCAAACAGAAAAATCCTTTTGCTTTCTGGCCCAGAGCCCTAGAAGAAGAGTGCTTGCATTGCCTCAATCTGCTCCTGCCCCCAAGCTAGACCATACATCACTTTCATACTACTTCATACTCCTTTGCCAGGCTTCTCCATTCTGGAAATGCTTTTCCTCACAATCTCTTTCCATCACACCCCTGATATTCTTCCAGACTTTCTCTCATTTCCTGGCTATTTTCCCCAAGCCTCCACTCCTCCATACCTCCTGTCATGTCCTTTCATTGTTTTATCTGGTTTCCTTTCTATTATTCTGGTAGACAGATTATTCCTGAGCCCCATGATGCCAACAATTTCCCTTTGAGATTGCATTCCCCAAAATTTCCTCTTATTAAAGCCTCAGTCAGAGGGTTCATAACACCAGCTCTGAAGAGCTAACACAATTGAGCATGATCGGAATCTTACATTGCACTGCCACTCTAAGACTGGAAGATAAGCCCTATGAAAGAAGAAACAGCTCACTTTCTGCAGGAGACTGTATGCTTAACAACACATGACAGAGAAAAACAAGGCACCAAAGCCAGACCTAGCACAAACCTACTGCTATGCTCATAAAAAGAGGAAATGTTGTTAAATCTGCTTCAATGAGGTGTTTTTATGGCATGTTTGTTCCTGCAGCACAGAAAGCAAGCTAGTTTTCCAGGAGCTATAATCCATAAAAGGCTATCTGCGTCCTCCCACCAGAATCCAGAGAGTCACATAAATGGTTGATGAATGCATTCCAAATGCTGTGAAAATAGTTTGGTTAAATATATTGAATTTGATGAACAGAACCCATTTTAAATGTGAGATAAACAGGTGCAAACATGACAGAAGTTTCACCTGCTCATGCAGGTTTTGAAATAAGTGCTCTTTAAGGAACGCTTTGCAGGACAGCAGATAACTCTCTCAAGCAATAGATTAGATGGAAATCCATATTTGAAGACAGAAGGACAAGTAAAAAAGTATTTGCAAATCATTTGCTACTACTGGGAATTTATAAGCGATAACAATCTTGAAGTGCTGTTGCTAGAGCTTGAAACTTTGTGGACATAAATTTTAGGCTTCGTAAGTGTATGAAGGAGAAAAAATATCTTCCCTGGATATGAAAAATTCCATGTCTGGAGGGGAAATTTCATTAATAATGAATTTTGTATTCTTACTGTTACAGGGAAGAGATGTAGAAGGATGTACTCAAGACCTAACAGCCATTTAAAATTTCCAAGGGAAACATAGACACTCTAGATAGTATATCTCACTCCCTTTAAACATGCAACTGCTTTTCAAATTCCAGAGGCCAAATATATTAGTTAAATGTCATATGCTTATAGATCCTGTTACCTATATTCAGCACCTCATTCTTCCCACCTCCTTTTCCTCCGTCAGTACTACTGAGTTTGTACGGTACATCCAGGACACAGACCTTATTTCCCACTGGTGCTGAAAACAACTTGGAACACAATTAGCCTTGTCAAGTCCTTCACTGGTATGCCATATAGGGCTGCCAGCTTTCCAAGCGATTCAATAATCCCTAGAGCACTGCCACAGGGGCTGCGATTAACAGAGGTGTTTACATGTTTGAAAATGTACCAGGCTAAATATAGAAGTAATTTTCTTAGCATCCTGTGATGTTGGATTTGTTTTTTTCTATTTCTTTCCATTTGCCAGATTGACAAATGAAGCGTGTTTGCTTAATTCCTTCAACTGATGTAGAAAATCAACAACAACAAAAGAACAACTTCACAGTTCTGTGGTGGTGGAAGAAAACAAATCCTGAACAAAATACTTTCTGTAGCAGTCCAAAAATAGAAAAAACTCACAGGAGTGTTAGTAAATTGGTCTTTGCAGCACAGGGCACAATTCCACACTGGGGTGTCCAAAGGAAGGGGCCAAAGATGGTGCTCAGTATGCCCACACAGACATTTTTGGTTAGACAGTAAGGCTCTACTGCATCACAGGGAGGGGTGAGAGGCACACACAAGTACCAGGAATGCTTCTGAGCTCTTGGTGTGATAAGGCAAATAGGGAGACTCATATTTCTTTCCTTTTGGGTGCATCATGTGGGATAAAGTCTTCCCTAGAAAAGAGCAGTGTAAAGAAACACTGGCTGAGAAGTTCCTGGAAGGCTGGCATCTCTAAAAGTGGCACCTACTTTTTTTTTCTCTTTTCTAAAGGTTGGTTTACAGAAGGCTAGGACAGAGCCATTCTTCTTTCCACCCTTCTAAGGTGACACATCTCTTGGGAGCCACAAATACAGTCTCTGCTTCTCAGCAGGAGAACAAATTAATCAGTTCAGCTCCTGGCTGTTGTTTCAAATGATTCTCATTTGCCCTCCCTAAGGCAGATAGCATCTACTTATTAAACCAGTGCTAGCCTTGGTTTGGGTGGACATAATCCTCAGCCCAAGGCTACTACCACTTGGGCTGAGGATTGGTTACTGAACTAGAGAGAGAGAATCAGCCAAATCATCTTCCATGTGGCTACCTGTTTAATGGTCACTGCTGGGTGGAAAGCAGCTCCTATAAACATCAGGGCAGCTTTTTTTCCCTTGAAGCTAGAGCTCTGAAACACTTAGAAAGGTTGTGCCTGCTTCATGCCATAGAATGGGTAGGGACAAGTTCATGCTCACCATGAGCTTCACATGGATGAAAAGAAGAAATTTCCTTTAATTAAAAGTGCATGCAGTGCACACATCAGAACCTATGTACTTACACCATCTACAGATTCCTAAAATGAGCAAAAAGCCATGGGGAATGTTAGCATGAGACAGTATCAGTCATACCAGATGACAGTTGCATGAATTCTCAGTGCAACTCCATCCCAGCACAGGGTCTAGTGTGATGCAATTTAGATCACCTCTGAACTAGGGCTTCTTCAGAGCCTGATACTGGATAAATTGATTTTATCTATCCTGGGTCACTGTATCCAGACCTAGTTTGATCATAAGAACTCCTTGTTTCAGGATATGCCCCCATTTAGGGCATTTATGAACTCTTGTCAACCTTGCAACTTTGGGTTTGGGGAGGGCCTCTTCATTAGGGACTGTAGTGACAGGACAAGGAGTAACAGGTTCAAACTTAAACAGAAGAGGTTTAGATTGGATATAAAGAAGAAATTCTGTCCTGTTAGGGTGGTGAGGCACTGGAATGGGTTGGCCAAGGAAGTTGTGAGTGCTCCATCCCTGCAGTGTTTAAGGCCAGGTTAGATGAAGCCTTGGGTGGCATGGTTTAGTGTGAGGTGTCCCTGCTTATGGCAGGGGGATTGGAACTAGATGATCTTAAGGTCCTTTCCAACCCTAACTATTCTATGATACTATGATTCTATATCAGGTAATGTAACTTCATAGATCTTACACAAGTAAACAAGGTGGTTCTTTTAATGCTGTGCTTGTGGCCAATGACCCAGATTCTTCCATAAAATAATGCAGATTCATCTATAATGTCTTTATATGCTGCATTTAGCATTTGACACTGAAAGCTGACTGAGAAGTAAATATAGTCACATGTCAGTAGGGTATAGGTCATTTCACAACTGAATATTTCACAGTATTGAAGATCAGAGACTGCTCCTGTCAGTATAAAAATAATATCTGTGTGTTTCAGGTGGTAGGTAACCCCACACAGATTCTGAAGGACATAATCATCTTGGAAAACCGAAACCTTCAAGAGGGACAGAGATGGCAGGTACTCCTTTAATCACAGAAATAAAGCAAAAGTCAGGAAAGTAAAGTGAACAGCCTAGTTTTTCTCTATGAACTCATTGCTTCCAAACGTCTGAGGCTCAAACCCCAGAGGGCTTTAAATGATGCTACATGGGACACATTCCTAGTGAAATCAGTGTAAATTTTAGCCCTTTAAATTATTAGTGGAAAGAGGACATATTTTATCTCCAAAGCAAAATCCACTCTCTATCTGTTATGGTCATTACTTCATCTTTCCCTGAATCTCAGCACAATTGCTCACAGTATACTGCGATATAAGAAAAGATTATGTGAGGACTCTTTTACCCTGGGATATCATTAATAAAATGACTGCCTGACTTTCAGTTCCAGATTTCAGCATGGACAGTCATTCTTTTTAGCCCCAGGTGTTTATCAAACTTATCACAGGTGCCCTAGTATCAGAAGGTTGCCCTGTCCTTTTAGGCTGAGAAAAAAAGGCACCTGTAGTTTCTCTAACAGAATTTGACAGAATGGCCAAGTTGTGAAGCAAAGGTACATCTTAGAATCATAGAATCATAGAATAGTTAGGGTTGGAAAGGACCTTAAGATCATCTAGTTCCAACCGCCCCTGCCATGGGCAGGGACACCTCACACTAAACCATGTCACCTAAGGCTCTGTCCAACCTGACCTTGAACACTGTCAAGGATGGAGCAGTCGCAACTTCCTTGAGCAGCCCATTCCAGTGCCTCACCACTCTTACAGTAAAGAATTTCTTCTTTATAACCAATCTAAACTTCCCCTGTTTAAGTTTGAACCTATTACTTCTTGTCCTGTCACTACAGTCCCTAATGAAGAGTCTGTCCCCAGCATCAATATAATCCCCCTTCAGATACTGGAAGGCTGCTATGAGGTCACCATGCAGCCTTCTCTTCTCCAGGCTGAACAGCCCCAGCTTTCTTAGCCTATCTTGGTACTTTACAAGTCAGTGTTTCTTCTGCTGTTTTTAGCCTCCCAAAGCCTGCTCCCTGCATGGTAATAGTAAAGCAGCAAACTCCAACAGGTTTGTTCCCGATTCAAATCTCCATCAAAACATTTGTCTTTCTAGCTAGTACCTGTGGGTAGGAGACATAAATTTGATCAGCAAGACAGGAGTATATTAAGGCTGTGAAGATTCTTAAATATGCTGTAGGGAGATCTTGCATTTTAACTGGCCAAGTTTGTAAAATGACTCCTTCATTCTGGCATCTTAACCCGGTTTTATGTCACTCAGCAGCTACTCCTTAAACAGAAGAATGCTTCAGCTGCCAGAAGGAGTTGCCACTAGATGAACGCACAAAACCTAATTGTTCACCATGGTGTCCAATGTGACCAGTTTTCCATCTCCCATATGAGCACATCTTTAAATTAGTGTTATTTTTATTTTCTCCCTCTTTCTTTTCTACAGGACTATGTATGGAGTGTGCCTGCTGACAGTTACTTTGGCATGGTTAAAATGTGGTGTAAGAGTCACATCCATTCTGTTTGTGTGGCTGATCAACAGCTGGGCTTCATACTGTGCATGAAAAGAGCTGAGGACAGTGCTAAGGGATTGAAGGCAGTCCCATGAAAAGTATAATTTTCTGTTCCTTTTCTTTCATTCTGTAATTTCTCCTTCTTTCAGGCAGCTTAACAAATCTTTCTCATGGCTGTAACGTTTCTCTTTATCTATTATCCACGTTTTGGATATATTGTTAAGAGGATCATAGAGACTTTCATCTGTCTCCAAAATCTGAAACATATCTTTCATTTACTGAGTGCCAATCATAGGAATAATAGTTTGCCACCAAAAAGGTTTGATCCGCAAATACAATTTCTATATGAAAAACTCACTAAAGGTTTCACTTTAATGGGTGACCTATAAATGGCAGACAGACAGCTCTGGAATGAAAATGTGGCTATTCAGCCTTTATGGCAAAGATCAGTAGTGCACAACTGATGTGGAAATAAATACTGAGGTAACTTAGCTTTCCTAGATGGAAGTGTAGCATAAAGGAATGGGAACTTAATCTCATATCTATAACCCCTGGCTGAAGCTGTAGGCATATGTCCTCTTCCAAATCCATCTAGGTCAACTGAAGACAATATCAGCTCCCCTTCCCTCCCAGCTGTTTTGCCACCACAGCACAGCCAGCATTAAAGGTATCTTCTCATGCCTCCCTATCCAGGGCTGCCTTAAGAACTTGAAGGTTTGCATATAATACAGGCTTTCAAATGTCTTTGCCCTGACTCTTACAGTTCTGTATAGCTAAAATCACCTGTGCGCCTTGTGACTCTATATCATATCTGCAGTTAATGAGGCAGGTCAGGTTCAGTGCATATCTGATATAAAACCACAGAAAGCAGGCATAGAAGGTCTGACACTTCCCAGAGTTCAGCTGGAAAATTCTATATCAAAGCATCTTTACAGGTAAATATGAACAGTAAAAAAAAATTACTACTGTGCTTATTTCAGTCTTGATAGAATTGAATTTAAGCTGCAAAATCATCTTGATTGTCCTAGTGTTGCCACTTGGAGGAGGTAACTTGACTATACTGGAGCCCAGAATCATACTTCTCAGGATGGTTTTGAGCTTATCTTGATATAAATGTGATTTCCCAATTTCTTTCTTCATGACTTGTTTTTCTCTAAAGCCACCCACACTTAAGGAAGTTGTATACTAAAGGCTGTGATATATGAAGCTGAATGATTGGACCTATAAACCATATTCACTGGAGAAGCTCCTAGGAGAATGTGCTTTAAATATGATATTGTGTGAGAATTGGTATAACGACTGTGTGAGTTTCAGTCCCCTTTAGACTTTATTTCTGCTAAGGTCAGATTCCAGTGTATGATGTGTACTTGCTCAAAGTTCAGTGTTTTATAAATAGCAAATGCTTTCAAGGTTTACCTTACTGATTTTGACCTTACTGAAATCCCTGTTGTATGCACTGAACATAAAGAGCAAGCAACTTGACTCACAGTCCATCACAGTGTTCTGAAAGGCTGGTTTACTAGAAAGTTGACATGGCCATAGTTCATTCTTGACTAGTTTTTATTATTGAACAATAACCAAAACTGTGGGAGTATATGTTTTTCAAGTACTTTGTGTTATATAGAGATCAAACATTTGGTCCTCCACTTATTCTAAAATTGAAGTTATCCATAATGCAGTGTATTACTTCTCCCTATTACTGCATGACTAGAAACTGCTGAATATTTACAATATCATGGGAGATATATGTGAAATGATTAATAGCAGATAGTATAATTCATTTGGTCTTCTTTTTAGGAATATAAGTAGAGCTAATTCTGTGTGAGAGCAGGTGCTGGAATACTTTTCTGGAGTGCTAGCAGTATGGCACTCAAGATCATTCTGATACAAAATTAGCTCTTCAAAAGCCATAAAATCTGCTTGAGGGAAATATATGAAGGTCTCTTTTTTTAGTTACACCATAACAAGCCATTACTATCTTACCTGAAAAGCCAGCTACTTGTTTTATGTGGAAAGGTAATTTGTGCTCACCTTGCCCTCCAGGCTGTGCACACAAACAAGAGTGTGCACCTCATTTTGTAATCATTATCATGTGTTCCTATCATGTGAATAATGGATTGCCTAAGTAGCAGATTTCTGGGAGCCACTAAGCTTTAGATGGCAGAGCATCATCACATGTGTGCAATTCTTTTTCTATAAATATCTTATTCACCAGGGCCTTAGAATATATGCCATATTATAACGGTCCTTCTTCTATTTCTGGCCTAGTTTTCTAAGAAAGTTCCTTGTCTCTTCAGAGATTGCCTGTATTGCCCTTCTCCCCCACTGACACTTCCTACTGGACTTAATCCTTTTCCATGTATACTTTGAATTCTTCCATCTCTTCTGGTTGGGTTTTTCATCCTGTGTACCTGCTTAGCTGTAAGCTTCTCCAAAACTTAACTGTAAATGTACTGGGGAGGTAGGAGCTTTAACTTCTCTCCTGTTGAAACACACCAACTAGTAACAGAAAAATATTGCATAACATCATCCCTAGAAACGTCTCTGATAAATTCTGGTTAGCTGTGTATGGCCTGGGATTCCTGTAAGGGAATTTCCTAACCTTCCAATGCATGGAGTATCATGTAAGCCTGAGGTTAAGACTTTCCGTTTGCTTCGGGGCCTGGTCTTTTCCTTCACTGTCACCAGTTTAGCCTAATGTAATTTCCTTTACTAACACAAGCTGGCATTTAGAAGCATACCAGCTCCTCTTGGAGATAAAGCTTTATGGGAACAAATTCAGAAGAGTTCCAGACAGCAGTATAAATTATCCTTAAGAGTAGTAAGAAATATTTAGGCTGGGCTCAGCTGTTGTCAGGTTCTCTACCATCAGCAATAATCCTCTGTGTGTGTGTGTAATCTCACAAATGTGAGATAATTGGATTTAATTGAGCCTGCAGTAATAAAGAGTTAAGATTAGACGAATTATCTTGCATTTGCTGCAGACTAAGAATGTACAAAGGCAGCTACCACAGCCGCTGGTGTGCAGTAGTTTGTTAATCTCTGGAAACTAAATTCACTGTATGTCTGAGTCTGCTGTGGTAGCTCTCAAAAGCAACAGATGCAGGGTTACCTGCTGTGGTACAAGCTATCCCAGTGGAGAAAAAGAAAATAGGATTTAAAAACATTAAAAGAAAAATCAACCCTGAAGCAGATCTGAGTATGAGGCTGGGTACACCACTGCACTGCCCTGCACAGGCAGGGGAGACACCTCTGGCAGCAGTGGTGGGGCAAGCCAGGCCCTCATCCAGTCAGCACAGACCCACAGTCACTGGAATCAGGCGGGGCTGTGGGGAGGGGAATGGACTAAGGTCAGGCTGGTCTGGATCCTCAAAGCTGGGCACAGACACTGCATCAGGAACCACAGGCCAGGGCCTGAGCACAGAAGTGGTACCAGAGGTGGGGGAGGCCCCAGGGAAGATGTTCACAGCCATCCCAACACTAATGGGCTCTAAATTGCTTAAACAAACATTTGCTAGAATAACCATGCTTGGAAAGGTAGCAAACCCTCAATCTACTCTCTCTGTGTGGCCTGAGAGGTAAATGGAAACTGTGAAACAGTATCTACACAGACAGCAGCAAGGCAGCAGGGGACAGGAGAAGGAACTCATGTGGATGTCCTTTCCCTGGCTGACTGCAGTCTCAGGGGTTGTCCTGGGTTCAGCAGTTGCAGTCAGTTTTTCTTCTCTTTAGTAGCTGGTGTTTTGACTTAACCCGGGAACAAGGCTGATAAGGCCGATGTTTTTGGTTGTTGCTGAGCGATGTTTGCCCTGACCAAGGACTTTGTGAGCCTCATGCTCTGCCGGGGAGGAGGGGGGGCTGGGCGNGGTTGTTGCTATGTTTGCCCTGACCAAGGACTTTGTGAGCCTCATGCTCTGCCAGGGAGGAGGGGGGGCTGGGCGGAAGGAGGGACAGAACCCAAACTGACCAAAGAGGTATTCCATACCATAGCACGTCATGCCCGGGGGGTAACTGGAAGTTACCCGGAAGGAGAGGGAACTTCCCGGTCAGGCTCGTTTTCGGCGAGTGGTATCATACCCTCTTCCCTTGTTTTCCTTGTCGTTATTATTATTGGTGATAGAAATAGTGATTTGTGTTATACCTTAGTGACTGGATTGTTGTTATCTGAACCCATGGGATTCATATCCACCCCTCTGGGAGCGGGGAGGAAAGAGGGGAGGGCAAGAAGGGGG
>NDXB01010473.1:99773-113202 GCA_002631895.1 Agapornis roseicollis
GGGGGGGGGGGGTTGAGTGAGTGAATGTGCTGCCTGGCTGGGTTTAAACTATGACAGGGGTTCAGGGATAAAAGTTGAAAACAGATAAACAAGGCATATAGGGACATCTGCACTGCTGCAAACAATTCAGAATAAAATAGAAAAAAGGTCTGGAGGCTGTTGAGTCTTATATTTCTGGAATCCTGCAGACTGTGTCAGAGAAGCAGAGAAATAGACTGGGTATCTTCAAAGATTACACTGAACCCACAACAGATTACATTTTCACCCTCTTAGCATCCTTTCTGGGTAAAACGGGAAGCCTTCAGAGCTTTCATTGCACTTATTTTCTTAATAGCTCCCACACTCATTATCTTAAATGCTCTTTCCTTCAGTGGTAAAGAACATTTTAATCAGGAACATGTAAATGAGTACTCGGGTCCATATTCCTATCTACACGTGAAATAAGAAATAGAGGAGACAATACCAGTGAGACATGGTTCTGGTCTTTGTACTCTTAGCCTAATGGGAGACTGACCCCCATCTCCAACACAAACTGGGACAGCTTGAACTTGAATCTGGCTCTGCATGAATGATGTGTATACTAAAACCAGGATGATACATGCACTGGATTAGGTGTCAGGGAGTCTCTTATTCATGCTATTTTCAAGTTCCCAGTTGACTTTGCTTGTTTTTTCCCTTTGGACCAGCACATATATGCAAAGCACCTGGAGTGAGACCAGGTTCCTTCCTCACCCCTTTTCTTGTAAAGACCATTCAGAGGTGCTGGAAAGTTACTCTGCTGTCAGTTAACCTTGGGTTAGCCTCAGCAGACAACATCTCCATGGCTGCTAGTGGACAAGGAAGAAGGACTACCCCTGATGGGGTGACATGAAGATACACTCCATCTGTGGCACCCACAGATTTTACTGTGTACCAGCAGGTCAGAGCTCAAACAAAGGCTTTGGGCTGCTCTTCGCTTCTCCAGCCAGCCCTCACCATCTGCCTTGGAATGGTCAAAATGGTTCCTCGTTTCCTCTTGCAAAACAGCCCCACCTATCACTGCTGCCGAACTGAGTTTGGCACTTGGCACCTGGCACAGCTGGCGGCCAAGCGCACACACCCTGGTGTGAAGGCTGCCAAAGGGCTCACAGCCTAGCTGCAGCAGCCAGGCAGGCCCCGTAGTTTGCCTGGACCTCTGCACAGCAGAGGTCTCTCTGAGCAACTCAAATTAACCATGTAGGGTCCAGGAGAAACAACTGGGTCCGTGCCGTGCACCTCCATGCTCTTTACAACCCTCTGGGATGCAGCAAGATAGCTGAAATCCCAAAGAGCATCTGCCTTTAAAGCTCTATATTCTATTAGCAAATGGGCTGTTAATTATACCTCAGTGACTAGTTATAGCAGCAGTATCCAGTCTCTCTAGCTAAAGTAATAAAAATAACCTAGTAATTCCTCTGTTTTTCCCACTCAGAAAACTGCTGTGCATTAAACTCAATCCATCATACAAAAGATTTCATTTTGTTTCTGCATTTCAGACCTAAAAGGAGTCTGTCAAGCTTTTATGATAAAAAAAATAATTACCTCCTTCAGCAAGTGGTCTCATTTAAATGGTGCTTTTAAAGAGCCATCTTGGGTGTATTTTTCTTTTCTTCCACCCTGACAAGAAGAGATGAAACATTTCTCAGCCTGTTATTTCCTCCCTCCTCCAATTTCACATTAAAAAAATAATAAAAAGCTGGTCATGTTTATTACCTGTTTTATCTCTTATGATAGGTTGTTCAGTCAGAATTTGCTAGGAAGCTAATCAAAGTCAGTATGTTTTTTGAGCTGTCTTGCCTATGACTTGGGTGAGGTGACACCAAAACACAATGTCAGTGTAACACATTTTACTAGAATTTTCAGTAATTGGTGTTTAAAATCAAAAAATGACTTTTTAAATTTTCTTTTCTTTATATACTGAGACTGGTAGCAACTCCTGCTAGGAAGCTAGGCTGGCACTTTCTATAATACTCTTAACAAGTCTTCCCATCATAGGATTTGCCACCATCCAACTACATGTATGAAACACTGCAGAATGAGGCAAACTCTGGAAAATTTGTCATGGCAAGGTCCAGCCATCCACAAGAGTGAGTGTGGGGGAGAGAGTCCTTTGTGCATTTAAAAACCTGCTCTTAAGTCTGGAGGTTCACAGAAAGCATTAAAATCTAAGGAGGGATTAGTGGCTTACACATAAAAAAACTTCTACTTTTTTCCAGCCAATATGGTCCATTTATCAGGCTTTGAAAAACAGTAGTTTCACCTCTTTAGAAATCTATAGCCAATTGTCTAGAAATTCCACCCTTTCTTCACATGTTCCAGGTGGAAGCTGCAGAGGGCAGAGCAAGACTTCAGTTTTACCTGGACAGAGCAGAAAAGGAGAGGCCAGGTCAGAAAAAGGACTCCAGGGCAAGGGTAGGAAGGGGGCTGCAGGCAGGGAGAAGAGGCAGAAGTAAAGATCTTTGGAAGAAGGGCGGGAAGAACAAGCCTGTAAAGGAAGATTTGGACCTGTCCAAAAACTGGAATGAAGTGGAAAGGTAGAAATGGGCAGATTGGAGAGTGAAGATTCTGGTTCCTGAAAAGCAGGAAACAAGAATGGTTAGGAAAAGAAATACAAAATGGGCAAACATCCTTGACATTCCTGGCCAGACTCAATTCTAACTGGACCTGAGCTTTCCTGACCCAGGCCAGGAAGAATACAGAGGCATTGTCCGGGAAGCTAACAAAATTCAAATTTTATTTTAATAAATACGATTATACTATCTCAGGGCTCAGGGGGCCTACAAGCAGCATTCTTGTCTATAAATTGACAACTTGGTGTTGTCTTGAGTAAGGAGTCACCAAGAGATGAGCTGCCACAACTCTTGAAGGAGCATCAGGGAAGAAGTCTGAGAATATGAAGAGGCTGTGAGAGGTGAGACCTGAGTTTCCCTACTTTGGGAAAATAGTGAGAACTTTTTCAACCATTTGATATGAAATAATAATTATTTTTTATTGCTGCTGTTGTTACAATCTGCTTTCCTCTCCTTTATTTATTTTCATGGGCTAAATTCAGATCTCTGTATCTACTTATTAGTCTCAATGCCCTGTAAGGGAAGCATTGGCTGGGAAGAGCTTGGTGATCCAACCCAGTGTTCCAGGAATTCATATTCTCCAGTCATGTGCCAACAGGCACACATATGGAAACAAAAATTTTGAGTACATTAGCCTGGCTCTTCACTGTAGCAAATCCAAAACCCAATTTTCAGTACAATAAAATTATTTTCCTATCCTGCAGCCTGAGCTGCAGGGCAAATATACGTACCCTTCCACAACCCTACTGATTTCAGCCGAGGTTTTCCAGGGCACTAGAGTCAGCTCACATAAATTAAGCAGGAAGATCAAAGTCAGTGCTGGAAAGACTCAGGCTATCAATTATGATGGAGTATAATAAATGGAAGACCCACTGACATTTCATTTTACATCACACATGTCAGGGCTCAGCGACAGGATACTATCAAAAAGTGATGTGGTTGTTCTGAAAAGCATGGCTGCCTGGTTATGTTTCCCCCTTGTGAGTTGTTGCATCTAAAAGCCCTGAGCTGCTTTCTGAGACATTGTTTCTTCTCCCAGCATAAAAAGCAGTTTGTTTGTGGACTGCCTTTCTAATTAGAAAAGCAAGGCACAGATGTTCTTGAAAGAGAACTAAATTCCGTAACTATGCCTCTACTCACTGAAAACCTACCTCACTTGGAAAGCCTGCAGGAGAGCTGTGCCACAGCTCAGCTGTTTGTAAACAGCCCTCCATTCACTCCTGTCTCTGCGACCAGATGTGACAACAATACCGCAGGCTGCTCATTGTTTTCCACTTGCCTTTTGTTCCTGTGCTCCCAAGGTCCTCTCTCACCACTTTTGAAGATCAAATCTGTGCACAGCTCTACCCTGGGCCACACTAGGTTGTCGTCACAGAATTGGGAAGTGCCTCATCTCACAATTAATCCTTTTTTTTCTTTCTTTTTCTTTTTTTTTTTTTGTTCATTTCAGAGCAAGTTACAATTAATAGGTGTTGAGTTTTTACAAGATGGCAGTCAATTAATCTTGGACTCTGAAATGCCCCTTCTGTTTGAAGTGCATTATAGTCATTTCAAAGAAATAATGGCAGTGGCAAATTCAGGCCTACAAAGAACATATGTTTAACACAGATGGTATGTATTCAGACACTTGTACAGTTGAATCCACTTTTAGAGTCTACAAATATAGCCACCTTTTACATATAGTGTAAGAAAGTCAGATTCCCAGATTTCCATTTGCACATCAAAACAGTTATATTATAACCAGGCATCATGCATATGATGAAATTGTTCTGTTTAAAAACAAAACCAGATTGCTATAATGGGATTCCATTATATCTGTAAAATTAATCTGTCTTAATACTAAGGAATAGCATCTGGTTTTAATGGAATAAAAATACCTCAGCCAATATAGCAAGTAAAGTTTCCAGACTTTCCGCAGAAGGGATTCCTTGGTAAAGGTGACTTAGGCTTCCCGTGTTTCCACATTGAAGACTGTGATTCAGACATTTCCTAGGAGGGAATAATTGGATTTGCTTTATGTCAGCAAAATGGTATGTTAAAAAAAAAATAATACAGAAAAAAATCCTACACAAAGACAACTTTCATTTGAAGTGGCAATGTTGAAGGGCCCATGAAACAAGGCACAGCAAACTAGATATTGAAAGAACGTCTTCTCTGCTTCCTTCCTAATACCTTTCACAAAATCCTTTTCTAGAACTGTGCCATAGGTCTTTGATAACACAAACTATTCCTTGTTTTGAGCATGATTACAGATACACATCTTGAAGCATACTTGTAACAGTAAGATGACATCAGTAAGATGACATCTGACCACAATCCATACCATTTTCAGAAGAAAGGTTGCATCACAGTGAGCAGTAACTGGCTAGTAAGTTTGACAAACATTGCAATGAGATGGAAGATTAGAAACCTATTCAGAACATTTACAGTAAGGTCGGGTACCTGGTTTCCAATATGAGAAACCTTCTGATCTGGTTTCTACACACACCATGCAAGCAACTGTAGTTGGGTCCCTCAGTTCGGAAGCAGGAATATTGCGACTCTGCTTCTGCAAAAACTGTCAGACGTAACATTACTCTTCTCTGTTGCTCCACTGAAGTAAATTAGGTTACGGCAATTGTCCTGTCGTGCACAAGTTTGCGGGATTGGAGACTGCTGATCATGGCAACAAAAATTAGCAGCTTTGAGGATAGAAGTCATTTAAAAGGACAACTTAAGTTAAAATTGCTTTAAACCAACAAACTGGTTTACATACTTTCATTTTAAATGAAATACACAATTGGCTTTCAAATAGACTGCACATCTTACAAACCAGCATCATTTCCTGCTCCAGGCACTTGCAAAGATTTTAATGTTTTATGAGTGTGGCGTTATTTCTAAATGCTTTTGAGTGCTTGGGATATTTTCCTCCTGAAAATGGAAGTGAATTAAGCCGTGTGTTCAAACATGCAGTTCAAAGACATATTGAAACAATTTGCATCAAACAAAAGGCTAACAATGAAAGGAACAGCCAGTAAGTATAAAAGCACAAACCATTTAAAAACAAAGCAAATTGAGCACATGTTTTATCATCACTATTACACAATCAGAAGGAACTTAAATGAGATTTCCTGTTACTACCCTTGTCCATGGTTTAACTAACCTCCTCTGTGACACTGGTTTTACCAGCCCTTCTCTTCTTCCCCTTGTTCTATCCCCAAGCCTTTTTCTCTGGAGGGAAATGGTATGAGCTATACCACACAGGCACACTTCTCCTGGATCTGGTTTCCTCCAGCCTCTTCACAAGCAATATAAGCTAAATTGGAAAAAGGTCCCAGAATAAAAGTGTTCATATCAGTATGAAATCATTCAGATAAAATTGCATCACATGGAAAATATTTTTTCTTGTGTAGACCTAAATCATGTTGATTCCTCTTCTGGAACTAGTTCCCTAGACTGGGTTTCACTTCACCTCATTTTAGATGTTTAAAAGTCAAATACCAAACTGCAAGCTTTTCAGTCTTACCTCCCTTTGTAGTTGATTAAAACCAAAAAGTATGTCAGAGTACCAGCAGGTGTCCCCTAGTACCATCTTGAGTGCCATTTTTAGATTAGATGCCTTGGCTTCAGTAGAAGCCTGCTTGTATGTACATCTCTGAGGCTAGTGATAATGGCTCACTTGGAATTAGCATCTCTATGGGAATCATATCAAGTTTAAAACAAATTCAGAAGAGCCTGGAGAGTATTCTAGAGGTTCATTCTAAAATAGGTGTCTAGGACTTGATTCAGCTGGTTCAGATGTACCTTTAGACAGAAGAGCCCAGCATCCGTTTCAGATGTATGCAGGTTTCTGAGACATCTGTGTGGGCAGGTATAATACTGATCTGTTTGCCCTATTTGTTCCAGGACTGGAAGCTGTAGGCCAGATGGCACAGCTTAGGGCATCTCAACTGGCATTAGATATCTATGTTTAGACAGCTGAATCATGCTGCAAGCAACTTGTCTGCTGAATTTCTCTCTGGGTCCCATTGACTAAACCTCTGTTGACAGTAGCAGGAGCTTAGGCAAGTGGCCTATATGTGACACCTACATAGCATAACCACAATTTCAGCATCTCAGTCTCAAACCAAATCCCACCAATCACTTCAGGGTGAGGTTTATTACATCCCTTAATTTGTTCTTGGGTGCTAAGATCATATTAACCATATGCCTGTGGATCTAATAGCTTTCCCTTTAGTCTCTGTATTTTTCCTGTCTTTACCACGACATGATGCGGCTTAAGTGAGTTTGCCTTATCCTTCCCTTCTGTCATATTTCAGAAAACCTTTTTCTTCTCTCTTCCTGTCCTGTACATTGTTCAAAAGTCAGCTCCAAAAATAAACCAGAATCTGCATAGGTGTGAAATGGTGTCAGAGAACGAGCTCAGCCTCTTTAACTAGCCTGAGGCCAGTGCCCACAGATACAGAAAATGTGGTGAAATCTGGTCACTGTACAGACATTCTGCTACTGATATAAATGTGTGGCTTTCACAACGTCATGCCGTCCAAAAGCATAGTAAACGTTATTTTTTTTTCTGATCTAAGTTGTCTGAAGTAGATCACAGTGTGAGAAAGGGGGGAAGAATATGCCGCTGACCAGTATCTCACGTGTGTCTTTACTTAGGACTTTTCATGTAACTGCTGTCCATCTTGCTTTCAAAACCTGTCCCTTCACTTTCCAACCCTAACATTGGCAGGGGCAGAGTTTGCTGTTGCCTTGCCTTCTGGATGCTTCTCAACACCAGACTCTGCACCTGTGTCACTATGCTTTCCCACCTGATGAAAAGTATTCTTTCTCAATTTTATTCATTACTTGGTTTTGCAACTCTGACCTCCGCTCCACCATACGCACAAATCAAAAATCACTAACCAATATACATAGTTTAAGTAGAAAGGTGTATGAAGCCAGTAAAGCATAAAAAGGCATTATTTCCTCTTTCACCAAAAACCTGCTTCTTCCTTTTTTCTTTTTTAAAATCATGCATTAAGTTTCATGCTTCCGGCTTAGTCTTGCAAACAGATATGCATATGAGAAAATTTAACCATATCACAGCTCTCAGTTGAAATCAAAGACTCCTTATAGAATCATAAAATCATTTAGGTTTGAAAAAAACATAAGATCATTCTTAAATAGGTTCACCTTCTTCTTAGTCTACAGAGTGATTTGTGCATTCTGAATGCAGTCCAGCACCTGCAAGATATATCTTATAAAACTGTCATCATTGAAAAGAACCTTTAGCTTAGCAAGAGCAGGTTAAAAAGAACACAAATTGAAATGCAATAGTTGTTATCTCTAATCAGCACTAATGCAAAGGAGTGAATTTTATTCTCTTTCCTAGCAGCTGGCATTTTCACCTTGTGACTTCGTGTCTTATACAGTTCGCAGAACAGAATGGCAGCTTTACTTGTGAAGTTATTGTAAATGTTATTCATAACAAGCTAATTTGTTGTTCTGTTAAACTGGAACTCTTGTTTCTCATGGCATTTACTCATTGTGACTGTGAACTGTTGCATTCATATTTTATGTTTGGTTAATCTAGTGAGCACTGTAACCCAACTTGTCCTCTTTGAGAGAGTGGTGTGATCATACTGCAGCCTTGAAGGGTGGGGCTACCGTCTAAAGTCTCTCAGAAAAGAAAAATAGATGGTATTTACCCGGGTAAAATCACTGCTGCTACACCACGGAAGTTTGGCTCAGTTCCAAACAAGTCATGAAGAAAAAGGCTCCTGGCATAAAGAAAAAACCCCATGAAACAAAACACCTCTTGCTGATAATTTTATGTGTGTGAATATACCAGTGCAAAGCAAAAGGCAAAGAAGGTGTTACAAATATCTTGAGAGGTTTTCTGTGATTTGAAACTGGCTGCACAAACTCCCTGCTAAGCAAAGCTATTTCCTTAGCAAAATCTCAAGCCCTTTAAGAACAAAATCTATGGTTTTTATTCAGAAAAACGGGCTGCTGCTTCATGTCATGTAACTACATTAACTTAGCTCGCATGGCGTTGGGTCTGTGTGCCATGTGACTATGTTATAGAAGCAAGAAGTGAAACAGGCATGAAGCCAGAACAAACGAGAGAGCAAGAAAGACATGGCTGTGGAGCAGGGAGCTACACCCAAAGTTTAAGAATCAGATCCTAACACCAGTGAATATTCTGGATGAGAATGTCCTCTGGCACTCCCTTATTTCAAATGTTTTCTTTCTTTCTCTTTGTGAAGGGTTTTTTCAGTCCATTTCATTTGAAGTCACACAGCAGTGGCACATCTGCCAATATGGGTGGCCCTGTGTACACTTTCACACCAGGAGCTGAGATAGTCTGCAGGGTGTTGCGAACCAGTAAGACAGGCATGATTGTCTTCTCACACACTGAAAGCATGAAGTAACTGATTGCTAAATAACTAGGCATACTGAGTTTACTTTAAGCTGAAATAGTGAAGAATAATAGCTGGTATTCATTTAAGCTTAACTGGTTCTGAGCCCAAGGATTTGGCATTAAAGAAATCATAAATGTTTATGTCCTGCGACAGACATTTCAGGAGTGTTCAGGCTGCACGTAGAAGTGAGCTAAGTCAGGCTAACTGCTAAAGTTTAGAAATAACCTACTTGCTCCTCACTCCCCCATCAGAGCCAAGGGCTTGACAAAGTCTTTTTGACTGCGCATCTGGGCTCCAGCCTACAGCAGCACATTACACAAGCCTGAGTGTAACATAACTGGTTTCAGCTGACGTGCAGAAAAGTCCCTTGAAAATATAATTCCCAATACTTTCTTTTCCCAGCTAAGGATAACAGAAGTGACAACGATTACATGATGTTGATGTGATATTTATAACCAGTCTATTAATGAACCTAAGTAGCAGCCTCATGCATGTGGTTTGCGCACACTTCCAGCCTGTTTCCCAAGCTGGGGTTCAAGAACCTGATTCAGTTTGGGTGGGTTTGGAGTAAAGAATAAATTTATGCCTAAACTCACAGTCAATTCAAGCCCAAGCATCCCCCACTTCCCCAGCTTGTCTTTAACACAGTGTAGATAGGAAGCAAGTTTGTGCTCACTACGTGGTTAGACACATATTCAAACAGCACTGTGGGAGTATCTACTAACCTTCAGTCTTAAATAGTTTCTTTCTTTACTGTGTTCAGGTTCACTGTGACCTGGAGATGTTTTTCATGCTGCAACCATTCCTGTGTCTGTTAAAGTAGCAGGAGGAAACAGTCCAGTCTTCATCAGTATAACTTTACAGTGGTTTTGTGTGGAGTATGACCATTCTGTCCTTTCTAATCAGTATTAATTACCTAGCACTGTATTCTACCAAGCTGGATTTATATGGTTAAATGAATGATCTTTTCCATCTGCCTGAGTTCACATCCACTGGACTGTGCCCCACTGTCCAGCTGCATAGCTGTACTGGCTTTTCAGTACTAGAAGAATTCAAAGTCCAGGACGAAGTTGCACTTAGAACTTAGTGAAATACATGTCAAGCACAAGCAGATTTCATTTGTATAATAACCTGTTCTAGCTATAGTGTCTATTAAGAAGCTGGTATCCTTGCAGTAAGATTTTACAAGGACACGGGGTTTTTTCCATTCAGCATACTGAAGATCCAGAGATCTTTTCCAGTCCTATGCTCCTTAACGAACAAATCTGTCTCCTTTGCTCCAGGATGAGGACTTTTTCTGTGACATCAGCATGGGCTCCTTTACTTCACTTGGCATTTCTTTCTGGCATATGTGACAAAACTTCACAGATTCGTCAGTGCAGATAAAGAATGAAGCACTGTTCAAGCCATTTGCCTTCCAAATTTCCAGGAAATTTCAGCTGTATTGGTTTTAGCTACTTAATTCTCCCACTCGGAGTGTTTCATGCAGGTAATATGTGTTCCCAGATAGTGTCTGGGTTTTTTTCCAGAAACTGCTTAGAGCCAAAGGCTCTGACAGAGATGTGCTTTGTCTAGTATCTAGCTAAATGATCAGCATTGTTTGCTTCTGGATAATAAAGGACAACGGTTTCAGTGGTGTATGCTAAGGATTATTAAAGGTATAGCTAAATTCACTTGATAAGAGCTCTAATTTAATAGGACTGACCCAAGCAAGATGGGCCTTGTCATTTTAGAAGTCACTGTGTTACTGCATTTGATAGTCATCAAGTTTCCACAGCTAATAAAAAAGTAAAATTATTTAGCAGTTTTTGAGTTAACAAGCAATTTTATGGAATATGTAGGGATAACTTCCTATTTTACCTATCAGTGTAGATGTGCCTCTTTCTTTAGTACATTCATGAACTGTCCCAAGTGTCCAAATCAGTTCAAGTCAGGTGGCTGAGCTTTGTAGATTATCTCTTTGTCAGAGTGAAGATAGACACTTGCTGGGTCTCAGTAGGCAGATTTTAGTTCATTTATTCTCTGTGCCTTCTTTAATTTACCTATGCAAGTAATTTAAAACTTTGTCTATATTCTTTTTCCTATGAAACTCACACATTTAAGCAAGTAGGCCCAAAGCGGTGCTAGGATCTTCCCTCCAGATCACATCAATACTGGGAAAGTCTTCGGGAAAGCTTGCCAGTGTAGAGGTGCTGCATTTAAATGGCAAAAAAGTTCTTTGTTTTATGGTAGCTAGTCAGAGTCAGAAGTTAGAGTGACTTCTTACCTCTGCTGCAATTTACAGCACTGCCACACAGTAAAAGGCTACTGCCAGGCATCTCCTTTGTGCGGCTGTTTCACCTCCTTTTGATAACAGTTAGATGCAGTACAAGTGTGCAGGACTGCACAACAGTGAGACACAGAGCTCAGCTGGGAATGAGAGCCTGAACGGTAAAACACTTGCTCTCAGAGACTGCAGAAATAAAGGAGTGCATCTTCCGAATGAGAGGAGGTACAAATGCATTAAAAATGCATCCACTCATTTACAAATGCATCCTTCAGGTAAAGGTTCAGCCTACGTTACTTGGCAAAATGATGTAGGCAGTACAGGTGTTTTCATTTTAGGTCTTTTGCTTGGTGGCTTGTTTTTCTCAGTCTGTATCTGTTTCCTTTACATTGGATACCACATTCTATGCATTTTTGCATTATAAGGATACCCTTCTCTTTCCCACAAGATCTGACTTTAAAATTTGATTCAAAGCATGACACTGTGTGGCTGGATGTTAACTGCTACTCAGTGATTCTCTCAAACCTATGAGCTTACCCCATATGCTTTTCCACAAGTAACAACACTCTGTCACTGAGATCAGAGATTTTTTAGCTTTCTTCTTCCTCCCATCTACCTGTGCTGAGCATTATCTTTGCTCACCACACATTGTCCAGTTCATCAAAACCATGGGCATTTGCACAACCTTGATTACAAGTTCACCAGAATTTGAAGTCTCTGATGCACATGTTTGGATGGTTCACAGCTGGAGAGCCCATTTTCTCTTAAGTCCAGTCCACTGTTTCTTTTTTTTTTTCTTTTACCATTAACTGGGTAAAGCTTAGCTTAATACCTGCATCTTAAAGCAGTTGAAACTACATGCACCTATCCTTGCACATCCGTGGGTACCACATGAACCTGGTCTAGTGGAAAGTATTCCTACCCATGGCAGGGGAGTTGGAGCCAGGTGATCTTTAAGGTCCCTTCCAACCCAAGCTATTTAATGATTATGTGATTCTATGTACATAAAAGTAAGAAACTAGAAGGAACTAACTCAGCACCCCTCCCGCATATGCACAAATAGTTAAGCATCATTTAGGGAATTTGTATGATCCTCAGAGGTCTGTTCAACCCAAGAAAGGTAGGCCAGGGCCAAAATAGGTAACTCTTTTCACAAGCCTGGTACAGAAGTTTTTCAAGGTAGAGTGGGGAACAACTGTAGAGCTCGTAAGTCTGAAGGATCTGAAGCCAGTGGAAAATCCCTGAGAAATGGTCTTGAATTACAACAGTTCCTATAGCTGATGAGGGTTACACCCAGTGATGTGTCAGTCGCTGGAACACAGTCAGTAATGGAGTGAGCACACCTTTCCCTACTTCCCCTGCTTTTTTATTTCTCAGAAGGCTCAAGAGTCTCTTATTCTGAACCTCTAGCACTAAGTTAATAAAAATGAAGATCAATGATTTGCTACACATGCTAGATTTTACTTACTGGAGCATTTAAAAATGCTGAGAGTACAATTTCTCAGCCTGCAAGTTGAAGTAGTTGAAGGGGAGGGGGTGAACAAATAGCAGCGCAAGCACAGAGTACTGAAGGCATCATAACCCAGTGGAAAGGGTACAGCCCAGGTGTGTGGTGGAGACATCATGGGCTACCAAAGTGTGGTATGTGTCCGTATGGGAGCAGTGTCTTCATAGAATCATAGAATAGTTAGGGTTGGAAGGGACCTTAACATCATCTAGTTCCAACCTCCCTGCCATAAGCAGGGACACCTCACACTAAACCATGCCACCCAAGGCTTCATCCAATCTGGCCTTGAACACTGCCAGGGATGGAGCACTCACAACCTCCCTGGCCAACCCATTCCAGTGCCTCACCACCCTAACAGGAAAGAATTTCTTCCTTATATCCAATCTAAACTTCCCCTGTTTAAGTTTGAACCCGTTACCCCTTGTTCTGTCACTGCAGTCCCTAATGAAGAGTCCCTTCCCAGCATCCCTATAGGCATCCTTCAGATACTGGAAGGCTGCTATGAGGTCTCCACGCAGTTTTCTCTTCCCCAAGCTGAACAGTCCCAACTCTCTCAGCCTGTCTTCATATGGGAGATGCTCCAGTCCCCTGATGATCCTCGTGGCCCTCCTCTGGACTTGTTCCAACAGCTCCATGTCCTTTTTATGTTGAGGACACCAGAACTGCACACAATGCTCCA
>NDXB01010473.1:113209-129094 GCA_002631895.1 Agapornis roseicollis
GCCCTCCTCTGGACTTGTTCCAACAGCTCCATGTCCTTTTTATGTTGAGGACACCAGAACTGCACACAATATTCCAATGCTTTTTTCCCGGAAATCTGATGAAGAAAGGAGCCCTGTTCTGTAAGAAAATCAGGCTGAGGAAGGAATGACAACATTGTGCAATATCACTGTCTAAACCAAGTTTATGCTAGAAGGGTGAGATCAAAGTTGGAGGATCTTCACAGAATGTTTTCATTTTTCAGAGTGCTATATGATAGGACAAGAAACAATGCATTTAAACTAAAACAGAGGAAGTTCAGGTTGCATATAAGGCATAAGTTCTTTACTGTGAGGGTGGTGAGGCACTAGGACAGGCTGCCCAAAGAAGTGGTAAATGCTCCATCCCTGACAATGTTCAAGGTGAGGCTGGACAGAGTCTTGGGTGACATGGTCCAGTGTGAGGCACCCCTGCCATGGCAGGGGGTTGGAACTAGATGATCTTAAGGTCCTTTCCAACCCTAACTGTTCTATGATTCTCCATTTCTGAGTCTGATTTGCTCTATTGCCAAGGTTCCTGCTCTACATTTAAGTAGGAACCAGAGCTTCCCCAGCTAACAAGGAGAATTATCTTGGTGGCTCAGAAAGGCTGTGGAACCAGCACTGCTGTATAAAGCAGTGGGTCTATGGGATTTCACTGGCTATAGACATCAGATAGTGCTTCTGAACCTGAAACCCCTTTCTATGAATGATGGTGTTGTCTAGGTTCAAGAGTCTTTGAAGTATACAGGCTTTTATATTCCATAATGTATGGAATGTGAGAAGCAATTAAAAATGACAGGGTAGATGTTTCACAGAATTGGAAGCCATGAGAACAGGTAATACTGAAGTAGATATTGAAGGTACTGCATGATATTAACACAATTAGTAGTACACTGAGGTTGGAAGGCACCCCAGGAAGTCACCTTGTCCATGTGTTAGCTGCACTGTGGGAACTATCTACCTCAGGAATATTTAGGAGAAAGGCCTCACTTTTGTAGGTGATGGCAACAAGTGGATGACATTAGACATTTTTCATGGGAGTATGAAAAAGTGCAAGCAGTAGGGTGAAGAGTTAGGTAAATTAACTACAGAGACCTTAAAGCATCCATAGAAAGTGATGATAAGAGAGTTGCCATGTCAGCTTTTTTTGATGGGCAAGCAAATATTCACTGCTATTTAGAATATTTATGCGTGTCTGCATATTAATCATCATTACTGGGTTAAACCCATTTGACCGCAGTACTGCTACTAATCAGGATTATATTTTATCAGGCTTTAAATTGGCAGTTTTTAAAATGTATGAACTAATTGACAACATTGCAAACTGGAATTGTATATCTAGAGTGAGAAATGCTTTGAAAAAATACAGGAGGAAATGCTTCAGAGCCAGTTCTTGGATGCTGAATTAAAAACCATGACTGCAATCAGGAAATATTTAGAGGACTAAAAAGAAGGAGGAAAAAAAGAAAAGATGCAGGGTGATAAAGAAATCCTCAAAATAAATATTTAGAATCTAGGAAGGAAAGAATACTGTCAGCAACGATACATTTTAACTTCAAAAAGGGAGAAGATAGTGGAAGCTAAAAGAATCAGTGCGATGTCACCAGTCACAGGGGATGACCAATGAAATTTGAAATTATAAGAGAACTTTTAGAAAAGAACAAATTAGAAACAAAGTATGCTCCTTAAGTCACGCTCAGGTCCATTACAGGATACGGATGGTGAACGGTAGTGATGGAAAAAAACACAGAACCCTTTAATTTGGTTCTTTCTTCCATATTTGAGAAGAAGTGTTGAAATATTTTGTTGACAAATTTGCCATTCATAGTAAAAAATGAGCAACAGCCTCTGCTATATTTAAACACTTTTGAGTCGGTATAATCAATGCTGATTTATGCCAGTGGTCAAGATGCAAAGATCTGGGTTACTGTCCCCAGCCAGGATTTATCACCAGATAAATTGGATGGGAATAGCATCACAAATTGAAGTGAGTCCAAAGGAGGTCCATGAAGATGCTCAGAGGATTAGAGCACTTTTCCTATAAAGACAGGCCAAGAGAGTTGGGGTTGTTCAGCCTGGAGAAGGCTCGGGAGAGATCACAGAGCAGCTTTCAGTACCTAAAGGGCACCTAAAAGAAATCTGTAGAGGGACTTTTTACAAGGTGTGTAGTGACAAGACAAGGGGGAATGGCTTTAAACTGAGAGAGGGAAGGTTTAGATTAGACATTAGGAAGAAATTCTTTATTGCATGAGTGGCAAGACACTGACAGTTTTCCCAGAGAAGCTGTGGCTGCCCCATCCCTGGAAGTGCTCAAGTACAGGCTATATGGGGCTTTGAGCAATCTGATCTAGTGGAAGGTGTCCCTGCCCATGGCGGGGGGGCTGGAACTAGACGGTCACTTCCAAACCAAACCATTGTATGATTCTGTGCTGCTGGCCATCTCTGCTGCCAGGGCTTGCTACTGGCTCCCATTGAGCTCACTGCCCCAGACCTCCTTCTCCAGACCCTCTATCCAGGCAGTTTGTCCTCAGCCTTTATCATTCCCAGGTCAGCACTTTGTGTTTGGTTTCTTGAGTTTCATAAGGTTCCTGTTGGCCCACCCCTCCAGCCTGTCTAGGAGCCTCTGAATGACAGCTCTTCCATGGAGAGCATTGGCTGGCCACCTCTAATTTGACATTTTGTGCAAACCTGATGGGTGTGCTCCATGACCTCTTCCAGGTCACTAGTAACATCATTAAGCAGCACAGGCTGGAGGATAGACTTTGTGGTACCTACTCTACTGCATGATCCAGGCAGAAAATGATTCATTTATCATGACCCTCTGAGCCTGACCATCCAACTGGTTTCTTACTAATCTACTTGCCCACTTATACAGGCTATAACACTGCAGGAGACAATGTCAAATATTTATTTGTTAACATGGATGTGGTTTTGATACCATTTTAGACATTCACTCAGGTCATGGTTTCATGTCAGTCAGTTGAGTCACAACATAAATTAAATAATCACATGGACTCCCCTTCCCTCCCAGGAAAATTGGTTTTTGTACACAGATTTCTGGTTCACAGTTTGGTCTTAAGATACTTCACCCACACCAGAACCTCAGAATTCCATGGTCTGTGGCCTTAGGTACCTAAGTCACTAAGAGCAATTTAGGACAGACTTTTTGGTACTTAGTGCTACACTGGCAGTGCTCATATAACATACTGAGCAAAGCCATGCTCTGCCCAGGGGATTTTTTTGACTTTACTCAGCTGTTTCCCTATAGAGTCGCAGAGGTAGAACCATTTTGCTCAGAATTCAGGCACTTAAGCAGAAGTCCACATCTTTTCACCCAATATGTGTAACAGTCATTCAAAGGACATTTGTGATTAAGACAAGGATTTAGTATCCATGTGGTACTAGGACTTGGTGTTATTAAGACAGGACAGGACAGGACAGAAAGTGACGTAAATGGAAAAGATGATGAACGTTCACCTCCTTAAAGGTATTTTCCTTGTGGAGTATGAGTCGTAGTTGAGTACACTGCCATCTACAGGTTGTCAATACAGCATCCTATGGGCAATGTTCTATTACTTTTATTTTTCCTCACTGACAGGCTTCTGCTCTGTTTTTCTGCAGTCCATGAGCATTCCTTCTGGTAATGGTCTTCACTGGACTGGATTTATAGTGACAGTGACNAAAGTGATGTAAATGGAAAAGATGATGAACGTTCACCTCCTTAAAGGTATTTTCCTTGTGGAATATGAGTCGTAGTTGAGTACACTGCCATCTACAGGTTGTCAATACAGCACCCTATGGGCAATGTTCTATTACTTTTATTTTTCCTCACTGACAGGCTTCTGCTCTGTTTTATTGCAGTCCATGAGCATTCCTTCTGGTAATGGTCTTCACTGGACTGGATTTATAGTGACAGTGACCTGCAAGTCATGCTGATGGAAAATTCATTATGGTTTGGGATTAGTACCTAATCTTTGGGATTATTAAAACTCTACCACTTGGACATTCTTCTTTTTGCTTTAATTGCCTGTGTAATGAACAAAGGGCACGGCCAGTCTAGCATCTGGTGTATGTGTATAATTTCTTATGAGCACTGACAGACAAATAAATATGAGCTAATTTCAAAGTGACCTTCTCCTTCTACCCATGTTAGAATGGTCTGGCAAAATTCATAATTGACTGAAGTCTTTTTATAGCAGCAACAAACGTAATGACCGGGGACATAGTTTCCAAGCTGCCCTGTCTCTGCTCAGTTTCCTGTCATAGCCATGGCTCCAGTTGGGCTGCATACGATCAGGGTAGCGCCTTTACTCTGGCAGAGTGCAAAGTCTCAGCAGCCTCCACTGTGGGATTTGACTTCACAGGGTATAGCATTTCTAACTGGAAATAACGATGCTTTGGAAGTATCTAGTTAACCCCAGCTGGCTGTATGTCCTGTTGTTCACAGAATGAAATGGAGATTAAGCCATCAGCCGTCATCTACAGTTGATTTGTCCCTAAATTCTAGAAAAATCCCATGTGGTCTCTGTATAATACATTACTAAATTGTATCAATTTTTAGTTCAGTTTACGGTTCATGCTTCAGCCTATGGTAAGCAAAAACCTCATGGATTCATAACAAAGACTTAAACTATACTGTGATCTTCCTGGCAACAGCATCAATTGAAATGGTTCCTTGCTACCTGACTATAATACAAAACCCCTTGAGCTCCTGTGAGCAATGAAATAGCTTCTTGTCTTTCAGTTTCCTGAAAGATTGAACAGTGTAGCAGGAACCTCCGCAATCTGACAGAAAACAGAGGACAGCTGCAGTTCGCAATTTTAACCTCTTTTTGTTTGTTATCCAACGTGTCTTCACATCCCTCTGGAAGCCTGTGAGGACTGTGATCCCATCTAATAGGGTACGGGTGAGGAAAGAAAACTGTGACTTATTACAAGAAAAATCACGCTTCTTTGGCAACACACCAACCTGAGACACATGACTGAGTGCAGCCGCTTGTGAAATAATTAACACTCACAGAGGCTTGGTTGATGCGATGGTTTGAATGACAAATGTCACTGCATTCCTAATGTACTCTTAGTGACCTACACATAGACGCTTCTCAAATAACATGTGTAAAATCAGGCACTTCAGCAGTGTTCAGCTACCTAGGCTCAGAGGAAGAAAGTGGAGCAGAAATAGTGCCTTTAATGTTAGCAACGATTGAGTTGGGGTTAGTACTGCAGTGGGAATCATTTTGTCACAGAAGCACAGTACAGTTGGGGCTGGAAGGAACCACCGGTGATCATAGTCCAACCTCCCTGCTTAGGCAGGGTCACTTAGAGCACACTGGTCAGGATTGTGTCCATATGGCTGTTGACTATCTCCAGGGAAGGAGACTCCACAACCTCTCTGGGTGACCTACTCCAATGCTCAGCCACCCTCAAAGTTCTTCCTCATGTTCAGGTGGAACTTCCTGTGTTTTAGCTTGTGCCCACTGCCTCTTGTCTTATTGCCTGGCACCACCAGGAAGAGCCTGGCCCCATTCTCTTGACACCCTCCCTTTTGATATTTACATGCATCGATCAGATCCCTTCTAGGCCTTCTTTTCTCTAGGCTGAACAGGTCAAGTTCCCTTAGCCTGGCCTCATAGGGGAGATACTCTAGACCCTTACTAATTCTAGTAGCTCTGGGCTGGATTTGTTCCAGGAGCTCCACATCTGTCTTGTACTGGAAAGCTGGGCAAATGTAGTGCTATCATATATCATCTTTAAAGGTGCTTCAACATTTCAGAAGGAATATTTTTATACAGCTGTAAAGTACTGGCAGCAATTGACAGTAATTGTGGACACAAGGGCAGCAGGGAGTGTGGACATGGCCTAAGAGTAGCACGGAGTGTGTGAAGAAGTTGGGCTCTAGCTCTAGTCCCTGGCTCTTGGGCATCTTTGCCTCAGCTCCTCCACCTACAAATCATGGATGATCAATCACACTGCAGAAGCCCAGAGCAAGTGGCATTATGTAAGGTTAAAAGCCTGGCATTTGATGACATTTTTGTGTTTATAGTGCACTTTGACGTGGCCACTGAGAAAGGATGACAGCAGCAGGTAAGGAAGCAAGCCAGTTGCTTTCCCGGGACACCCAGATGGAGGTATGTTCAGTGTCAAATAGAACATAGATTTCCTGTCTCACAGGAAAATCATCCATCCAAGCAATTTTTGCTCCATGATGTTTAACTGAAGCCCATTTTGTTTACAATGTAAGAAAATTACTTTCCTTACTGTGTACAATTAGTTGCTTAGAGAATATATTCCAATATATTCCTTTGGAATATATATACAAATATATGTATTTGTATATTTCAAAAGATTTCTGGCAGCTCACATCCATAAAGTAGCAGGTTCCAAGCCAAAAGAAGACCTACAAAACTGAAAGATTAGAAGTAGTGCTTAGAAAGCAAATTGAGTATCCCACATCGGAAAAAAATGAAGTGCAAACTTTTCACAGAGAAACCCTTGTTATTAAGCAAAAGGTTAAGAAGCTCCTTTATTGTGCCAGGAAAAATAATATTAAAAGAGACACTCCAAGCTGTAGGGTTTTTAAAGTAAAGGTTTTTGTTGTTCATTCTCACTATTTAAACCTTTTCAAGTAGACTAAGAGGACAGAAAATGAAGTCAATCAGAAGTTTACAGTTTGCTCTTAGAAAAGGGGCAGAATTTGTGTGTAGGGGAATATGAGAGTAGAAAGCCTTACTCAGCACCACAATTCCTGCCTTGCTGTAAGAAAGCAAGATACCTTTGTATGTTCTGGTGGAGCATTTTACTCAGCTCTTGTGGATTCATCAGGCTGCTCTTGTTACCTAGTCAAAAGAGGATTTCTTTTGTTGCAGAAAATATTCTTGGGCCTATTGTTCCCAGAATTAACTTCTAAACGGGATCAGATAAGAATGTGCCCCTAATATTGCCTCACAGACTTTACACCACTCTGAAACAAAACAGAGGGGTAGACACTATGTGATGTTCTGGTGTTTGAATAATCTGTAGGAGTAGAGGACAGCGAGAGACAGATGCTTGGGCTAGCACATGTGACACACTGAAGAGAACTAGACTTTCCTGGGATTTTTAACTGTCATATTCCTAACAGAGAGCAAAAGTCAGAATAGCTGGTGGCTGAAAAGGAACAGGTCTCTTCAGTTTGCTTTCCTTTCATCAGGAAAACATACTGTTTGTACAATCAGAAGCAGTTTTCAACAATAGATTGGCTGGAGATGAGTCACTAAAATGAATAATCCTTTTTAATCTCTATAAAAAACATCCTGTTAGTGTTGCCATATTCTAGGAATTGTTATAACAGGAGCAGCAAAAGGATTAAGTGCTTAAACCTGTCCCACCAGTACAAGTTTACTGCAGCAGAATCTGTTGGCAGTGAGTCTCCACTTCTTCTTACAAAAACCAGAGAACATTCCTATTCTGTGTTTCCTTGTCTGTAACAAGCCCTCCAGAACCCAGTAATGATTTGGTTATTTAATAAAAAATAATATAATTTAGATCAACTCACAGCACACACTAAGAATGAAATAAAAGTAAAGATCACAAGTTCACCAAGACCACACCGGAGCCTGTTCTCAATGCCTTTCACTGAGAGCATTACACTTCTGCCAACAAATCCTCCAGAGGGTAACAAATCTGTAGACTCAACACTGTCCTTTCTCTGTTTTGCAGCGCAGAGCTGTGCCTCTTTCAAAAGGTGAATGATTCTAGGAAGTGATTAAAATATGTAGGATATTCTCTGTAGCATAACGCTGAAGCCTGTACTTTCAATACCAAATGCAAAAAGGCTGTCAGCTATAAAGCACGAAAAAGCTATGCAGCTACCTGACAGGAACGATTAGTCTCATGAGTTACGAAAATTGCTAGCGGAGACAGATGACTGCTTTGTTTTCCCCACAATACTTAAAATGGCAGGAGCTTGCTAAAATATTTAGTGTTAATAAAACTGATGACAAGCTTTTACTGGTCTCCTTTCCAGAAGTGAGAGTTCAAGAAGACTGCTTACTTTCACTGGCTCTGTCACATTAAGGTGTTCAAAAGACGTTGAAGGTGATGCAATACAGAACCCACGCAGACATCTCCAATTAATCTCAAATAAATTGACAAGGGTTTACCATCAGCAGGTGGCCAGGCAGTGCTTGTTTTGAGCACTTCTTTTTAAATATATCATAAGGGGTGTTTCAAGGTGCTTGAGCCTCAACAGCTCTGCTCCTGTGGACTAACATTGACTTGAGCAGATGGAGAGTGACACTAGCAGTAGTTGCATAGTGAGGCAATTGTGTTTGTAGGCCATGCACCTTGGCCATGTCACAACCCCAGAGCAAATCTACCCCACAACATATCCACCAGTCCTAACTCACTGAGGGCCAATATCATGAACCTGATGGAGCTCACTACTAGCTTGCCCCCCTTTCCTGTTCCAGACGGCTTCTTCCCAAAAGCAAGGGGGGTGAAGAGGGAACAGTCTGCATCTGTATCTCCCTTCAAGGTGGAGCTGATTCAGAGCTAAAATTCACACCTAGATCTCTTCATCTCTTGGCACATCTCCTGCCTTCATTAAATAGTGAAAAACTACAGAGCACTTACACATTAGGTTCACTTTTCTGTCAGGTGAATTTTAATATGTTTTGGACAAGTAGTACTGATAATGGGATAATAGTTCTTAGATGTGATATATATATAATAACTCTTGGGTTTATCTACATATAGTATATATTTTGTGTCTCTATATGTCTATATATACCTATATAGATATGTAATCCATAATCCCACCAGAATATAGACTAGTAATATCTGATATAGGAAACTACAGGTACAGCTCTGTATTTCTTTTCAGTATGTGCTAACACAGCTTGGAATGGAAAATGTCTTAGTTTCTCAGTTCTGCCAGCTCAGGCTCCAAATCTCCCTTCTTTGTTGGTTATAAAGGATTCTTCAGGCTGAATTTCTTTATGGTCAATTTATACCCAATTTACTAAATCCTTTCTTTATTGAACAGGAAGAGCTTTTACACCCTCCTTGAAATTGTGTGAAGGAACTTTAGGCTTCTGATCTCAGAAGAAAGACAGCTAGCATGGATCGAGAAGGACACCTATCAGAGTTCATATGTCAGGATAACTGGTTATCCAGAATATTGTCTCCTAGCTATCATTTCTCCTTCTATCCTGACTCTTCCTGGACCCCAAAGGAAAAGAGAGTAAGTGATACGCTGTCTTTCCTGACAAGAAAATTCTTACCTCATTTCATCTATCATTAGTTTGTTTCTACTTTGAATACCATATATTAGTGATTTTCTTCTTTAGGAAAGTCACTGGGAAGACAGACTCATTAGGCACCTTCTGTCATGTTACTTGACATCTTACGTACAATATCCACATATCTGATCCAGCTGTAATTTTAAAACTACTGCAACCCTCTGGATTCTCTATAAAGCTGTATAAAGTCTAAAAAATGCAATAGAATACTCAAAAAACAAACAAGTCTTTCTTTTTTCCACCCCTGTTCAGGAATGCCTGCTTTGGGACAGACCATGATCCAGCAGGGACAGGCCCAATCCAGGATTTAAGGACTGGCTTCTTTTCTAACTACATGTAATTTCATTTCAATTTTTCCTGCTTGTAAACTGGGAGCAATGGCATTTATTTGCAGTGTAGAAAGATATTAATCAAAAGTCTTGTATGTCACTTTAACTAATGGTTGGAGACAGTTACTACTAAATTCCTATGGTTTAACGTTATAGATACATACATAAAAGTCACCCTTTGTCTGAGTTCGTGGCTTTTCATATATTAGCATCCAACATACTTTTGTTATAGGAAGCAGAAAAAAATTCATTGTCACAAGTCTGTGCAACTATACAGAATTAGATTAACTCCATAAGAATGACAAGAATGTCCTCTGCTGAACCTTACTGCCTCATGGAAGAGTTGGCTGCATGTGAAAGGAGGTAGATGATCTTACATGTTCCCTCTCCTACTACTTGCTGCCACATGATGAGTTAATATTTGATTAGACAGTGCTGTATCTATGACACCTGTTCACCAGGGAGACTAGGCCAATAACTGATGTAATCTACCTTATTATATACTTAATGATAGAGGAGAAGTGCAGCTTTTTCAGCTTCCCACGTCTGCTTTTCATTTCCTCTCCTACACATTCCTGAGGGGTCATGTTCAGTGCCTTGCAAGAGCAAACAACTACAAAATTTCTCTCTCTCTCTCTCTCTGTGATTCTCTGCAATTTGCCTGAAAAAGAGAAGGAAAAGTTAAACAATTTCCATCGTACTGCGTGTTTCTAGAAAGAAATCTACCTCTTGATAATAGTTAATAATATATGCTTGTTGGATATATTCATCTGATATTACAGATGAGGACAAAGAAGTACCAAAAAATACGTTGGTACCAAAACTGCACAGAAGAGCTCATTTTTTCTGTAGTGGTGCATCAAGTGCTTGGGCACTGTTAACTGATCCTCTTCACAAATGTCCTTTCAGACAATCTCAGGCTTCAACTAGTATGTCCTACTCAGCTTTTCAGGTCAGGTCTCTGAAAAAGCAAGTGACTGAGAGTGAACCTTTTCTGGGGTTCCAGAGCACCTCATATGAGCAGAACCCCACTTATTCACACTGCAGAGTTATTCATACCTGTGATCCCCAGGTTGCAGTGCCTTCCTTTAGGAAATGCTGTGCGTCTGGTTTGCACCACTAACAGTCACACTGACCTTCAGAACCTGATGATTTTTATTTCAAATGTACAAGGTTGTGTTCTACTTAGCCAGTGTGATTCTGTATTTTTTTTAAGTTGACCTTCATAACTTCTGTAGCTTTCCTGTTAAGAAATCCCCATCTTTATAAGGAATTCCTCAAATTCCCTTGTAACTGTAGGTGTTTATAACATTTCAGATATTGCTTTTCTTACTCGGAGCAACTGTTGTTATAAGTGAATATAGAATCTAGAGAGCATTTTCTCAAATTTCCATTTCACATTTTTCCTCCCATTTTAAAGATGTCACCATCTATCCCTGAAGTAAGATCTGCCATTGAAAACAGGAGAACACAGTGTATTTTTATTGGAAGGCCAGCTCTTCTTTTCTATGTGTTTTTTATTGGGAAAAGGAAGGCTGGGACTAAGACAGGGTATTTCTTTCACTGCCCTGGGCTAGGTCCTTTCCTTAGTTCAGTGTAAGGCTACAGGGCCTGGCAGGTATTAGCTTTGAACAGAATGGTCAACAGTTCCCAATTGCTGATCAAGGGTGGTAAAAAAATCTGTGAAAAAGCTGTAGTCGGTCTATGTGAAAGAGAGCAAACAGTCCTGCCATTTGTAGATGTGCCTCTTGAGCCACCAAGAGGTCATTCACTTCTCATACTTATCTTCTCACCCATCAAGAGTTCCTGCAGACACTGGGGCACATCCATGCTAAGATAATAGGAGGATAATATAGATCTCAATAGAACTATACACTAATACTCACTGGGACTGCCTGGGAAGTCAGTCAGTGTCTGACAGCACAGCTAGTGTGGGGATTCCCAGATACATTTTTGAAAGCGGTACACAGAAACAATTCTTGATGTAGGATTCCTGTGATTGCATTTCAAGTCCCTGTAATTTTGCTGCCACTTTGATCACGTCTCAAACAGTTTGCTGCCCAGAATTAGGCTGGGAAAAATGATATAATTATTTAGAGGAAATAGGAAGAGGGCAACATCTGCCACTGCCAGCTACTAGCCCACAAAGCTAACAAAAGCTTTGATAGCAGAAGATAGCACCTGTCATGTGCTAGCAGTCTCCACTTTGCACCTCTTCCAGGAATTGAGAGTGAGAAATGACCACTGTGCTGCAAGCCTGAGAGGTATGTTACAGCAGAAGCATACAGTGAGTAACACTGGTCTAAAAGCTGTGCACTAAGCATAATAAAGATTGATCAATGCTCTTTAAACTGTTTTACAAGGACTTTCTCCCCTGCCCAGGCCATTTTACATGTTTATTTACTACAGAGTAAATCATAATTCATAGAGCTGAGATGACAAATGAAGCCTGCCACAATTCTGCATTAAATGTAACATGTTTTCTTAAGGCAAGACAGGAGTTGACAGAGCGTCAAATGATCATGTTCCATCTATAGCTTTCACTCTGTCAAGTCTTCTGTCCTCTGCATGCCAATTATAATAAATATAGCTGACTGCATATAGCCAGAGGAAAATGAAGGCAGCTCTCTAACGTATGTAAAACTGAAAGATTCAGACATTTGTACATCTTTTGATGTTTTATAGAAAAGCAATGCTCTGTCTTATTTGAAAACAGTGAGAAGCTGGAAAGGAATACATCTTTACAAATCAACAGTGAAATATAAGTAGGAATATTCAGCTCAGAGTAACATCCTCTACAGTGGGAGCTGAAGACAGAAGGTGGTGTCAGGAAGCCTGGCTGGGTGAAATATCTTTACCGTAGGAAGCTTTTCTGGGTTCATGAGAAGTCATACTGATTTATCCTCCCACAGGTATTAGCACCTCAAGCAACACAACAAGCATTCTGTTTGCTAGAGAGAAATAACCAAAATCACACACACCTTCTCCTAGCATTTTTTGAAGGACTTTCTTCTGACACTCTGAAGGAAGAGAATGGTTTAAAAGAATTATACTTTCAGAAAATTCTATTATCATAGAAGCATTCTATGATTCTAAATAATTTTTGAGATTGTTTTGGATGTTAGTACATCTTTCACAAAGAACATGCAGTGCTTCTTCCTCAGCTGTTAGTACTACAAGTTTGCATATTATTTTACTTATAATTATACTGTACAGACCTCCCCCAATATTATAAACACAATTAATACCAAAATCTTACTAAATAAACTATACTGTAATTAATGGATGGGTGGAATGAATTCCTTCTCTCTAATCTTACCTCAGCCTGCAAACAGAGAGGCTGAATGTTTGCATGTGGCCACTGGATAGTTCTTTTCCTAATAATAATAATTAATTATATTCCACATCATCATTGGTCTTGGCATTAACCTGAGCCTGATGTATGCATATAGGGATCTACACTGGTCTCATTCTCTAATTCTGAATGTGAGGTTTGTTAGAAAGGCTATTTCTGTATGAAGAGGTAGAAATGTGCTCTCTGTGGCAGCCTCAGGCAGAAGGCTGCTGGACTCTTTCCGAAGGTGCAAGTGCAGGCATGGCCAGTCCCTGATACCAGGGCAAGGGACAGAAATCCAGGCAGGTACCAAGACACTTGTGATTTCAAATTTCCAGTGGCCTTTCTTTGTGACAGTTGTAAGAAGACAGAGTTAGATATTAGGAATAAATTCTTCCCTGTGAAGGTGGTGGGACACTGGAGAAGGTTGTCCAGAGAAGCTGTGGCTGCCCCAACCCTGGAAGTGTTCAAGGTCAGGTTGGATGAGGCAACCTGGTCTACTGGAAGGTATCCCTGTCTGTGATAGTTGGAGCTAGATGGTCTTTATGTCCCTTCCAATCCAAACCATTCAATGGTTTTATGATTCTATTATTTTCTATTTACTGGGTTTAAGTGGGCTTTCTGGGACCCACGTTCCTGCTCCTGTTTTACATCTTGATGTTCTGCCTTGTGTAGTTATTGCAGATTATCCAGGATTTGTAAAGCATGAAAAGTAGGAAAGGAATTCTGAGGAAGTCATGCAGCTTTATGATTTCAGTCATATAAAGGTATGGCTTTAATACAACCAGTCTTCTGAGAGCCTACTCGGGGTACGCTGTTCTCAGAAGTACCGTTTCATAGAAAGAAGTGTTTCATCAAGGAAGTTGCCACTATGGAAAGGATAAAAGATATAATTATAAACTGAATATACATCTATCAGAAAAGACATACACAGGCTAAGAGATCATTTGTGTCAAAATATATATTGGATTATTAGATCATATTCTACTTTAATTTTGTTTATGTATAGGGGTTTTTTTGGTTGTTTTTTTTTTTCTTTTTGAGCTGAAGTCTGCTCCATTCCTATTTCAGAAGGAACATGTCAGAAAAGAGACAGAGACTTGGAAAAACAGAACTCTCAGGCTGCTTGACATTTTAGTGGATTAGAAACAAGGAATTTGTTAGTATAGTTGTTAGTACCAATCTTACCATAAAGAGAGCAAGGGCACCACCTCCTGGTTTAGAAATGTATTTATTTGGGTCATGAAAGTTTTCTTCAAGTACTGCATTCAAAAACAGACAGGCCTACCAAACGAGCTGTACTTCTTTAGGAAAGCTTTCTCCTGAAATCTGATCTTATGCAAGGCAATTTTAACAAATGATGTGTTTGCAGTTGCCTGTTCACACGTTGAAGGCTACGTAGCCACAATGCTGGCCATAAATGATAGAATATGGGGTAGTTACAGATTCGTGAAAGCAAGAAAGTGTTTCACACTTCTTTTCCACATTAGTACATGGGCTCTTCCTCAGCCAGGGCAACAGACTCCAGCGTTCACAATATTTTTAAGAGATCTGATTGGTATTCGATAACCACTGGAATGTTTACTCACTGACTTAAGTAGAAACAGCATCTTTAACATAACAATGGTTTAGGCCTTTTTATGAGCTGGAGGTCATGGAATAAATAATTATTACTATAGAAGTAAGACATCAAACTATAGTTCAAACAGGTTTTGAACATTTTCAAATTACCTGGTTTCCAAAAGGCTTCTAGTTGAGAAAATACAGGTTAGTACATGACCAGCTGCAGGGAACAGTCCCTTCACTAGCAAGAGAAATTGTATTCTTACGCACAGGTTTCATTTAGACATACATGAAGGACTTTATAAATTCAACTGTCTGGCAGTTCTGAAACAATTCAAATCAAGGAAATTAAATCCCTAGCTGACCAGGAGACAAGCTGTAAAGTGAAATTAAAAAGCCTTAGCAGCAGCCTGGATCCTCTGAGTTAGAGCAGGCTGAATGCTTAATTCTTCTTAGAGGCCGCAATGAATCGCCCTTAGCATAGTGTTCTCCTCTTCTTCTGAATAACAAGTGGCACTTTGGAAAACCCTGCTACAGGTTGATTAGACATAACCAGACTCTGGTACTTTGTACTATGGTAAGGGACTTTTGTGAAGAATGGTCATTTATAAATAAAATGATCTTCTGTCAAAACTTCCATGACAGTTAAGAATCAGCGCCAAAGGAAGCAGCCGATTTCTATACAGAGGCCTTCCTCAGCCATTTGGCCAGACAATCCTCAAGGATTTTAAGTGCAAGTGAGCTCAGAACAGCAGCAGCAGCCTCTTCACGATTTTTGGAAAACAACATGAAACATTAACAATTTCTGTGCCTTTGCCAAGGAAAAACATATCACAGACCATTTCCTCTCCAACCAACCAGAGCCAAGATTCACCTTGCCCACTTAACAAGCAGAACTATATGAGATACTTCAATTTTTCTCCTGTATAATTCAATTCTGCTTTGTACATGAAAATTCAAGGAAAGAGTGAAAAATGTATGTAACTTGATTGCTTCCCATGAGCTAAGATGAGGTTACCAGATTTCTGTAACAAGTTCACATCAAACACATTTCAGTAACAGACACATAACCCCTGTTTTGTCTACTAGTACCAAATAGCAATAGAGGTGTTGATACAGTATCCTGTTTTCCCCTTTGGAAGATGCTTTGTACATCTGAGAGATGTGCAAACCAAAAATAATCTAGGATTGCATCAAGCTTGTGCATTTATTGGTGGCTTATTAAAAATTAATTCATTGCTGTAAATGAATGCTAATCACAAATTAGTAAAAACTTTTTCTTTTCTTCTGCTTTTTTTTTTTTTTTTTACAGAAATAGTTTTTTTACAAACTTTAATTCTTAAAAAATAAAAATATAAAA